>CATIXQ010000026.1:9335013-9355521 GCA_949711755.1 Leptidea juvernica
AACCAGTCACGAGTTTGGGTGATCGAAAATGAGTTAAACCCAACAAAAATTGTTCATTCACGGAGTGTTGCAAAAAAAATGGTGGCTACGTTTGTCTTCAAAACCGGCCATGTTGCGACCATTCCTCTTGAGGGACAAAGAACGGTTAATGCAGAATGGTATGCTAGCATTTGTTTGCCACAGGTCGTTTCTGAACTCCGTAAAGAGAACTGCCCCAGAGAGACTCCAACTTCCGAATGGAATGGTTGCTTCAATAATTGGTTCCATCGTATGGAAAAATGTGTCAAATTTCGCGGAGAATACTTAGAAAAGCAATAAATACATTTTTAAATAGTAATAATAATAATCATTTATTCAACTAAGAATATGTGGTACAAAATGTTTTTGTGCCCTACCCTCTGCGATAGGATACCCTGAGTTGCAGTGGCTAGGTCCTTCCGAAAGGCTATACATTATTAAACATAATTAGCAAACTCACTAAAAAGAGGTATGTGTGTGTGCGTGTATGTGTGCGTGTGTGTGTAAGTGTGTGTGTGTGTGTGTGGGTTTTTTTTTAAGTCTTTGTTAGTATGTCAAACTGTGCACAAGATTAAATAAATGTTAGTAATTGAATATTAAGTTTTAATTTTAAGAACATTTTCTGTATCTTCGTATTTTAATACTACTAGCCATGATTTTAAAGATTTTGTTAACGAGAATTTATTTATTTTACTTATATTTTTATTATATTTATTGAAGTAGTTGTAAGCGTATGCCGAATTAAATTCATATTGTGACTGAGCAAAGCCTGTTTTAGTGATTGGGGTACGAAATGTGTTTATTCTGTTATCATCATTAGAATTTATATTACTTTTTACATGAAATCTTGAAATTATTCCATAAATATATTGCTGACGGACACTAAGAAGTTTACTCTCTTCATGTAATTGGTTGGTTGGGTACCTAAACGGCTTATTAAAAATTGTTTTTAGTAGAGTTCTGTGCGCTCGTTCTTACTGAAGCATAAACGTTTTGCCAGCTCCACCCCATGCACAAATGCAATAGGTCATGATTGGAACACAGAGAGATTGATACACCATCATAGTTGTCTCGACTGGTGCCACGTCTCTTAGGTTTCTAAATAATGGAATGAGACGTTTTATTTTATTTTTTGTATTATAAATGTGGGCCGTCCAATTAAGGTGTTCGTCTAGCGTAACGCCAAGGTATTTTATGGTTTCCTCTTTGGCTAGGATGTTACATTTATAATAAGATCGATTGTTTTTCCGGTTACAAGGATACGTGTGTATTGGGAGAGTAAATTGTCCGTCAGGATTATTTCTGTTGGAGGTATTGAAGAAAATATATAATTAGTCTTAGCGGTATTGACAGTTAGTAAACTATTTTCCAGCCAAGACGTGATTTGGCTCAATCCTTCTTCAGCTAACGATTTCACGTCATCTCACTGATTTCCATGAAATAAAACCACAGTATCATCGGCAAAGCAAACGATACGTCCTGACGTGGGAGAAATCTTACAAAGAGGGTTGATGTAAGCTAGGAATAGTGTAGGGCCCAAAACACTTCCCTGGGGAACTCCATAGTCAATGGTGATAAGATCACTAGTAAGATCGCCTATCTTAATACACTGCTGTCTTCTATTAAGATAATTTTATGTCATAATGTTGTGTCTCTTCCTTGATTCCCGAAATTTTCAGTGCCGCCCTCGTATAAAGGGAGTGTTGACAGGTTATATGATTATATCAATGGACAAGACCAATAACAGAATGGCAAACACAAAATATCAAAAGAAACAGGCAGATAGACTATGAGATGATAAGACGTGTATCATAGACCATCAGGCGATTAGCGGGTCCATTGTATGAAATTGGAGGATGGCTTTGTCGGAAGTCAAGCCGATATTCATTTAAATATTCGATATATATCTGCTCTAAAAGCGTTTTACTTTGTAATACAAATTACGCCTTACCGCCTTAACTTAAGGTTCAATGACACAGCTATTTAAAAAGCAATGACCTGTGTTATTATTTATACTTATTTATTTCCCGCTCTTCATTACGGATTAATATAAACAAAATAAATATGTGATCATTATTTATTAACATTTACTTGAAATGAGCAACTCCGACATGTGTCTTAGTTAAAGTGTGATTTTCACAATTTTTAATGAAAACCTAGCGCATCCGTACCATGGATGTGATTGATATAGTAGGTTTGAATAAAATAAATTTATCAGACTTCAAAATTGTTTAGTTCTAGCCTGGTGATTATTTGCTTGGCGTAGTGACCCAACTTCATTGTGAGTCATCTACCGCATTTATCATTTTGAGTATTCCGAAGAGTTGTTTGACATGATTCCTGCCACCGAAATCCACCAACCCCGAACACTCTACAAACTTAATATCATCAACAGACACAACATGTAGATGTGTGGCGTTGCTAGACTTCGGTTTTCAAGGAACTTTCTTCCACGTACAACCAAGCTTGAATGAGCTTCCTTGTGCGCTGTTTTATGACGATACGACATCGGTACCTACAAGAAAAGCATGCTTTTTTGAAGGTACTCATGAAGGTACTTTTGAAGGGACACCTTTCTAAAAGGCCGACAACGCTCATGTGATTCCTTTCGTTTTGAAAGAAAATGTGGGCGGCGGTGATCACTTAACATCAGGTGACCCGTACGCTCGTTTGTCTTCTTCCATAAAAAAATTTGATGTCCTACGTTTCTAGACAGTGTGGTGCTTACAAAATTTCTTCCATGTCCTACATCCCACGTATAGACTGAACTTCCGCAGTGATTCCAATGGAACACATCTCTTAAAGGCCAGCAACGCTCCTGTGATTATTCGGTGCTGTAAGAATGTATGGGCGTTGATGATAACTTACCACAAGGTGACCCGTACGCTCGTTTCTTCGGAGTTTGAGAACCATACCATATCAAGGTTCTCAAATTGATGTTTCTGCTGATATTTCTAATGACATCGTTAAATATTTTATTAGAGTATGTCTGTCGAATGGAAGCACTAACAATAACATTGATCGCCATTAACCTATTTAATTAGCGAATTAGATTAGCGCTATAAATGGTACTGAGGCGCGTGCCCCCGATGTTGTCGTATCTATAGCAATTAATTTATACTAGTAGTTGTCTAGAGGTTCTGACATGACGCTTTAACTTTTTTTTGAAGTTCATAGGTCATGTGTGTTGATATTATAAGCTATAGACACAAAAATGTGCGCGATCCCTACTCCCAGTCAGCGGTGTTATAAGGGATGCTAGAGGGGAGAGCAGGGAAATCTACTAAAGTTGTTACTTTCTGAATTTTGAATGTGAACAATTATGCTTGAGCAAAAGTAAGGTTAGGCTAGCTGTAGCCAGCCCTACTTACATTACCCCAAAAATACATTATTATCAGTTGATATTTTAAAATGTTTATTACAGATGTTTGTATGCGTCTTGACTTTGACAGAGTTTTTTTTCGTAGCGTGGATACCTAGTGTTGCTAGCGCTTGAAGCAAAAGTATTACCAAAATTATTAAAAAAAAAATTTGCGTGAAATCTTACTAGTAAGTTTTGAATTAAATCGGTTTTGTTGTCTTTTGTCACCCCGCAATCCCTTAGCACCCCATTGTACGGTAATAATGTTACGGTTTTATGGGTGGTGTAGTTTTTAAAATTACTGTATGTTATTTGTCTCATGGTGACTAGCGATATATGCGTACAACTATATCTCGTCTGGTACTGTTTTTTAGTCCAAGAAGCACTTTCTAAATACTTTTGTAAATACATTTTTTTTAATTTGCATGCCGCTATTACGTATAAAAATCATAAAAAATATTCTAAATTGTCTTTTATGATTTTTATAATAGCGGCATTGTTTATACACACTGTATTTAAATTGCCTGTCTAAGTATTGCGGCTTAGAAGATACAGACCACTATCAGATAGGCGGATGGACGGACTGCCTAGTCTACATAAACTAAAAACGGTTTTATCGAATATTATTACTTTTTTAGGAAATTGAGGTCTATAATCAAAAAGGGCAGCGATTATTGACACATCACGTACGTTTCTATAATGTACATACTTCATTCCATTCTTTAAAAAATTATTAGTTTCTTTTGGTTAGAGACGCTCTCCGGGGTGACCTTGTGATTGCACTGGTAGATCAATAGATCTTCCAATATTTGAACGAGATGTTCACTTCATCATTAAATATGATCCCACTTCTGACCAGACTGCTTATAGATAGATCCTAAACAAAGTTTTGTACTCCACAGCTGAATATCTAAGTGATCGGACAGCCTGGGACTAGATTATGATTGTTTTATAGCGATAGAAATAACTGTACAATATTGTATATTTTTTATTGAAAAGAGCGCAAAAAAAAAGATTGCTGGGAGAGTTTCTTGCGACGCTTCTCTCTAAGAGCGCCATTTGTTTCCGAAGTTATAGTAGTATCTAGTATATTAGAAATGACATCAAAAAGAATTCTAAAGGAATCAATTTTGAGAAAATAAATGCCTTTTATGCCTTTATCACTTACGTTTCAATAATGTATATACTTCTATCGATTCTTTCAAAACTTATCAGTTTCTTATTGTTAGATGCTCGCCGGGGTGACCTAGTGATTGCACTGGAAAATCAATAATAATCTTCCAATATTAAATCAAGATTTTCACTTCATCATTAAATGTAATCCCACTTCTGACCAAACTTTTTATAGATACATACCCTTACAGTGATTTTTTATTTACTAATCCTTCCCCACCATAGGTGTGAAGCAAAGCCTTCCGATAGGTATGCCCTGCCCTACCCAGAGTAAATCTTCATCTTAATACTTTTGTATAATTATCATTGAGAACACAAATGCTTATGGCTATTTTGTGATCTTATTCATCAGTTTTATTTCCTTTCATGGTATCATGAACAAGCTTCATAATGGGCAGATGAAATTATGAAAATAAAATCAATAAAAAAATGATTGTTTAATCGCTTTATAAATTACAGACTTCCAAATCCTATTATCGTAAATACAACAACATATCGATTGAATTTGGCAAGTTTTGAACAAGCGCCTTACATAAATAGCATTGTGATACATATTTCATAGGCACACGGGCGAGATTTGGATGCACGTTTTCTGAATCTATATTAATAGAAGTATTCGCACGTGCTAACTGCAATCAAACTAAAATAGTTTCCATTTGTTTGGCATTGTAATCAACTATCGTGCAGTATACTGTAACGAGTAATGCTTGTAGGTACATGTAGCTTTATTGGTTGGGTTTTGTAATAAATAAAAATATGTTTATTATAACAGCATCCATTGCATCACCTTGATAGGCTGCCAGGGCGTGCATCGAACATTTTTTATTAAAGTTAATTATTAATTGAATTCATATTATATTTTACTAGCTAAACCTGGCGAATCATATTATCTTTTAGTACAAGAGATGTTATCTTAGTTCTTAGTTATCTATGTTACCGGCCAAATCCGATTTTAGGACAAGCTAGTTTTTCTAGGCTAAATCAGTTTGTCCTGGTCACAGTCCAATCCCGATGCGCTCAGTAGATTTTGCATTTCTGCGCTGAAAATTAAGCTGTTTTAATTGTATTTAGTTTCCATCCGATGAGCCGATTGGCCTCTTATTTAGCAAGAAAGATTATTTCACATCAAAAAGTAACATTTACGCATATATGAGCGCATTCGTACCTTATGTAAAAAATAGAGTACATGTGTTTCAATTTCAAACCTTTAAAACGTATCGTATTTTAATGAATAACTAATTAACATCAGGACAGTGTAATGCAAATATGTTATGATATAATATTGAAATGTACTATTTAGAGTTTTTATAAGTACATATAGAATCGCAATTTAAATACGAAAAAGAAGAATCTAACCTGGAGGTCGCAAAATCGCCAACGATATATTCGGAACGTTACGATAATACTCCGAATATATCGCAACTACCCTACTCTAACAAATGTTCGTATTCCATATCATTACACATCAGTATATAGTATCATTTACACAAAATGTAAATATTATAAAATTATGTAATGAATATAATATTTAAAATTTATATATAGCATTTAAAATTGAATAAATAATATCAATCTTGCGGATAATAAAATATAAAAAAAAGGAACTCGATCCTTCTCGTCGACTTCCTATTTCTCAGGCGGCCATTTGCATTACTTTCTATGCATAAGTGATCAACAAAATGACTTAAATTTCTTGGTAGTAAAAAAATCCTGTTGAATAGTAAATCACATATTATTATTTTAATAATATTTATTAAGTATGTATATTGTATGGCAAATATATCTATACAACTTGAAACGATAATAGCAACGACAGCCTAGAAGGTGTCGTTAAAATTATCGTAAAAGTGACGTTTGATTATTTGTCAAATTGAAATATACGTCTCTGACATTTTCAACTAAGAGTAGGGTTAGGACCGATAATATCGAATAATGTTTCGTTCGTTCAATCATCGTTTCGACATTTAATACGATGTAATTAAGAGTAGGATTCGACACGACTAATGCCACGATATATCGAATATCAATTTTAGGAGTAGGCCCCCTGGCCCTAGATTAGGTCAATGTGTGCTACTTTGAACAATATGCTTCTTATTTTTTATGGCGTTACAAGGACCAACGAGCGTAACAAATGATGGCTCGACGACATGAGACTGTATCGCGCAGTGAAAGTATCATAAGTATAACAGTTTACATCACTGCCCCATTAAATGAGTGTTTTGAGTGAAATTTAATTTAAAAGACATATCTGTGAAATATTTAAATATGTAAACAACAAAGTGGTAAGGTGTCATAATAATTTATATTTGATGATAAATCAAGAGCCGTTTTTTTCCTATACTGCTATCGATCGGAATAATACTTTTTATTTATGAAAATAAGGGACGAGACGAGCAGGACGTTCAGTTGATGGTCATTGATACGCCCTGCCCATTACAATAGTGCCGCTCAGGATGCTTGAAAAACACAAAATTTCTGAGCGGCAATATAAATGCGCTCGTCACCGTGAGACATAAGTCTCATTTGCACAGAAATTTCACTAGCTGCAGCGCCCTTCAGACCGAAACACAGTAATGCTTACACATAACTGCTTCATGGAAGAAATAGGCGCCGTTGTCGTACCCATAAACTAGCCGGCATCCTGTGCAAAGGAGCCTCCAACTGGTAAACTATAACTGGTATATTACCTATAAGATGCAGCGTGTTTCCGAGGTTTAAGAATATGATATGCTGTTGATTACTTATCCGGACCCTACATTTTTTGACTTAGAAATACTTATACGTATATATTCGCATTACAAATAGTTCAGTCAATGACATTTTATTTTTACATACTATTCTGATAATTCATACAATGAGAGGGCGCGAGGTACTTAATTTATATGGTAACACAATGTTTGCCGGGTCAGCACCTGTTTATTGAATATAAAAAAATAGATTTCTCGCTCGCTCGATTCCCACTCACCTTCATTACTTAATATGAATTAACTACAATTAACACTATTTATTGATTTGTTACGACATTTCCCAAGCACCATGCATCGTCACGGCCTTTGAAAATTTTATTATTATATTATAAATATGAAATGAATATTCTTAGTTTAGAAAACTTTGGCTAGTTACCAATGGATACGAGTAGAAAGTATATTTAGTATTCATAAAACGTCGGTTGGAGTCGTTTTGGAGACGCAGTTGGAATCTACTACCATCGTAACTTAGATTTATGATGAATTTAAGCGGCCAATTATTTCGATATGCCGGTTGAATTGTTAATACACCAAAGTTTGATTTCACACGGAACCATAACAATAATGTTGTAGAGTCGGCTTGTTCGTATGTAACGATTAAACTGGAATAATAATCTTTTGATTAAATAATATGATTTATCTTTGCTTTGCGTTCAGAATCATTTCATTTCATTTCAATCCCAAATGAAATGAAGTATACTTAATAATTTCATTTGAAAAAAAGACGGGCGGTTTTAATTATTTCCGTCCCTTTAGAAAATACAATACCAAAAGATGTTTTAATCATTTGAGAATATTACTGGCACATATATGAAGTGTTGTGGTGCATTTAAAAATGTATTCAAAATTCAAATTTTAGAGATAGTCGGACTTAAATTATTGCATTTGAATTTTGTATTGCATTAGCATTGCGTATCGTGGCGGGAGTCGTTGATAGTTCGTATTAACTCTAAATCATTTTTAGATAATTATTGTCGTATTGTCCGATTTGCTTTAAATTTTTAAGTCTTGATACTATTATTGAGCGGTCACTAAAATGGTCGATAGAACGATAACAGCGAGCAAAATTACAGTCGTTCGACTGTTCAGAGGACTTGGCAACGATAACAATAGATTAGATAGATAGGTTCCGTCAGTAAAAGGCATAGGTCTGGAAGAAAACCACGCATTATGTGCATGGTTTTCTTGAGATGACCGCTCCTGGTGAACCAACCAACTCCTTGTGTCGACCTCAAAAAGACTAGAGGAAGGGAGAGGTGTGCAAACCAGCATATGGACTGTCAGGAGGACGCTTCTCGCTGCCAATATATGCAGTCGCCGTGACCCTAAATTAGACTTAGCTTCGCTCGAAATTGTGCGACGTGGACTCAAGAGGACTGGGGTAGAGTATTATTCTCGGATGAACCCAGAATATCACTATACGGTGAGGATCGAAGTCGGCGAGTACTGCGAAGGCAAGGGGAAAATTTCGCAGAAGGTTGCTTTGAAGAAACCCTTATGGTGGAGGCTCAGTTATGTTTTTGTAAGGCGATTAATATATTGGACCGTACGGAGTTAGTCTTCATTTTTGTGGACGATAACACTCGTGCTCACCGTTCTGGCGATGTGGAAGCGTATATTCAAGAGGTAGTTCGTCGTTTGGATTGGCGCGCTCGAAGTCCCGATATTAATCCCGTAGAGCTCTTGGGATTGCTTTTGGGATGTTCTAAAACGAAGAGTAAGCTCGGTGCAGTCCGCTCCGCAAAACACCAGCGAGCTAAGAAATGTAATTGCTGCGCAGTGGGAAGTATTCCACAAGAAACTAGCAAGTCAAGCTGTCATTTTAGCAAGAGAGCAAGGGACCACACTCGTTAATTAACTTTTATTTTTTAGCCTGTGTTATTATTTAATGAACAGATACCCAACTTGCTGTTTAGACTCTGGGATAATTTTTCATTAATTCTATCGAAATTTAATGACTAAATTGACAGAAACTATTTATTCCTTATTAATTTAAAGTATTATGATGATACAAGCTACTGAGAATTATAAAATAATCAGAAGAAACAGGTTATTTACCTAGGTGCCCGTGTTTTTTGCAAAAGAGTGTATGTATGACAAGTTTTCCTGACTGACAGGTTAAGGAATAAACGTTAATTCACTGTCTGAGTACTCGATTCTAGTATATGAGATAGTGAAAACCCTGATGCTGCAAGCAGTCGTACACTCAGCATCTAATATTTTTTATAAGATTAATAATAAAGCTCGACTGTTCCGAATTGGTAGCAATTAATATGTCTATAACTTTGATGTTCATGTTATTTTTTAACCTAAACGATTTTGTTTGGGCTGGTGCGTAAGAAGCCGGGATGAATTTCAGGAACGTGTCAAATGCAAGTCTAACAGTATCTCTGGGAAACAAGTGTTATTGTTCGTTGTTGATGAATATCATATTGACAGTTCCGTATTATGTTTCAGATCGAACAATGGACAGTGGCGTGGACGCCGCGTCCACGGAAGAGTCGAACAAGTGACACCTACGTGCTGTTATGTCCAGTCGATTTGTGACGCAACGGTAAGGCAAGAAATTCTATACAAAATTGTACGCAAGGAAGCCCCCCAGTTAATCAAGGGGGAAATCTCGCTGTAGACGAACTATTGGCACTGTTCTTACCGGACTATTGGAACCTATAGTCTTTTTACAAGTAAGGGCATGATCACAGTCGAGTATTAAGGCATCATACTTGTCAACGAGCATCGTTGACAAGTATGGTCTCAAATAGAAAGTTCTCGGCAGTTGGCGGTCAAAAACAAAGCTGACAAATGGCCCTCTCTTCATCAATGAAGAACCGTCGCTAACACAATCCTGGGATGCAAGATGGGCGGTTTTTTTCCCTTTGAAGGAGCCCTTGAAGCTTCTTCGTATTAGGCCCAAGTTGGGTGGGCAAGAAAATACCGACATTTCACAAAGATAATCACAGAAGTTAGAAAAAGAGTTAGTTTAGCGTTAAGAATATATTTAGTGTTCCGAAATTAAAAAATAGAAACATATTGAATTCGGACATTGAAATTGATTGAAAAAAAAAAACATTATTGAATACAACAAATCTAAGATAGTTATTACGAAATAGTCGACATTGAAATAGGATATGGTGCTTATATCTTGCACTGTAGACTCACACTGGACCATTTAAAGTGTGGAAAATTGGAAACAACTAAACGAAACTATCTCCACTTAATTGGAGCTAATAAGGGTAACTTACCCTATTTTTACTCAGCTTGCAGTGAATTTGTAGACTCTGACATTCGGAAACTTCAGAATTATCACTGCATTGATAGTGTTGCCAGCGATATAGTCAACATTTTACATATTCTTGGTTTATACGCAGGTATAACGTTATACCAAGTTTATTTGTAAGGCCGACGATGTTAATTGGAGCTGCAGTTGTCCTTATCGCAATAATGACTGTCTCGCCCGTGTTAGCGCGACGGTATACTGTTTAACAATTCTTAAATCTGAGAAAAGATTCAGCTAATGTTACCTCCGTGTAACAATTTCCAGTTAAGAGCAGCATGGATACACTGCACGTCAGCCATGGACAGAGCAAGGGTTCCAGCAGGAGTCAGTCACCTTCCACCGCGGACCTGGCGCGAGATCCGGCAGTCACGGATGACGCGGTGATACGTTCCAGGGTTCAGTCTCCCTCCACCGTGCATCATGTTGGTATACACTTATCTTCATGTAACCTCAGATGAAGAGAAGACCATATTATATTTAACAGCATTCGTAATGTGGATTAATCTGCTACGAATGATACTGTTTAAATTCTGTTCTATTTACGGTATAGCTTTAAGTTTATAAAGTTTTTATAGGCTTATATTTAGTAATTATGGCAATGTCCTTATAAAAAGTGTCCTTCGTAGGAGAGCGATGTCTGGTCCATGCGTTAAGAAGTCAAAATACGAACAAGACGTTCACTGGATGGTAAGTGATGAGCCCTGATCTTTGCGATACCTGATGCTTCTCAGTATGTCTCAGTAGCCCAGTAATCTTCTCACTAAAGCTCAACATTTTCCGAAGCAGTGGTAAATAATAATGAGAAAAAACTTCACATTCATAAGTGTCATTTCCTTGACCTAAATTAATAAAGTGATTCTGATTTAATTTGATTTGGTGGTAGAAAAAGTCTGTACGGACTTTGCGGTGCAATTATTGCAAGTATTGCCACCAGCGGGAGGCTCCTTTGCACAGGATGTCGGCTAGATTATCGGTTACACAACGGCGCCTATTTCTACCGTGAAGCAGTAATGTGTAAACATTATTGTGTTTCGGTCTCAAGGACGCCGTAGCTAGTGAAATTACTGGGCAAATGAGACTTAACATCTTATGTCTCAAGGTGACGAGCGAAATTGTAGTGCCGCGCAGGATTTTTGGGTTTTTTTGATAATCCTGAGCGGCACTGCATTCTTATGGGCAGGGCTTGTCAATTACTATCAGCTGAACAACCTGCTCGTCTCGTCCCTTATTTTCATAAAAAAAACACGCAAACGCGACTACAGGTCCTTAATCTGCCTACACTCTGGGAGACTCACGTAGTTGCATGATGGACAAGTAATACTATATGTTTGGATTTAGCGACACCGCTTAAGATTTGGATGTTACACATTCCAGGACACATCGTCGCGCCATGGTGAGTCCCGTTCGCACCACGTCAAGTCGCACTCCAGAGACCTGGGCAGCAGTCCCCTGTCGGCCAACAATAGTGCAAACGTGTCTCGAGAGTAAGCAATACTTTTTTATTACTTATTAAAATTATTAATAGAAAACAAGAGATAGTATCGCTTGATGTTTAATACGTTGTGGTACGCCTGAAAACTCCTTGCAGAGAAGTTCTGCAGTTTGGTTGTACGTGGTAGAAAGTTCATTGAAAACGGTACTGTAAAGGACCGCTTCAGGTGGTAAGGATAATATGCAAGACGAGGAAAGGTAAGGTAGGTCAGGTAAAACAGATTATCTATATACATAGTCTTTGTGATAAATGCGACAGAAGAACACGATATAGTGTCAACTCTATCTGCATCAGATTAGACAGTAGTAGAAAACAACATCACGTTAGTAAAAATTATCTGAAAAGAAAGGGCTTATCATGCCCAAACCCAATTTTTTATTTTTAAGTATTTTAATTAGACAAATTACATAATAATAATTTAATGTCTCTCGCCAATCTAGTCCAGATGTTTCGTGCTACTGGTCTCAGCTCGTCCACATTTTGAACTACTTCCTCTTCTCTATATATTGTATTTTATAAAACAATTTTTGTTTTGCTTCTTGTTTTCTACCCTCTTATTGTGTTTCCAAACCACCTCCGTTTTGGGTTCTTTCGTTTTAGATAAGATTTAGATTGGCAAGCTTCTAATATTTTTAATGACCTTTTTTTATGTTATCACACATATATACACTATACAGGTGTCCCAAAGTTATTGGACATGAAGGGAAAGTACCTTAGATATCGTAGATAGGGTATTTTACTGAAAGAAGACTTTATATTAAAAGTAGGTAAACTATACTATAAAGTATTTTAATTATGAAGCGGGTACTTATTTACGAATAATCAATGCTATCTATGGAATGATAATATCTCTACGTTTCGAACATCGTCGTCGCCAGTAAATAACTTTCTTGAAATTTGATTTAAACTTGCATCATAAAAGTAGGGGTGTTTTTTTTTACATTTAAGTCGGTTCGAGTCCCAGACGAGGCAAGTAATTTTTGGAAAATCTTTGAATGCAGAATTACTTATCCCTACCTATGATATTTAAGGTACTTTCCCTTCATGTCCCATAACTTTGGGACACCCTGTATATAATTAATGATACCACGGATTCGTAATGGAGCGACCGCCGTCAGACTATTTAAATTATAAATTTGATTGTATTGTATTTTATAAAAAAAAAAAGAAGAGGCCCGCTTAGTTTGTTGCGCCCATTCTTCTCAGGTCTGAGGCAATCATTTACGAATGGGTTTTTGACTTTCAATTACTGATTTCATATCTAATTTTGAATGAAAATATTTGAATTAAATAAATATCTTGTCTGCCTTTTTTATTTTTTTCAATGAGATTTTTGTTTCACTACTACATGTTAAAACAATATGTATATTCAAAAGCAATCATATTTCAGAAGTAAAATGTAAATTATCTAATTTAAGGTACACGTTAATTGGCATTGGAATAAATTGAATTTCTTTCACGGTCTTCATAGAGAGCCCATAATTAATGCTAACTCCCGAAACATAACGATGTATTAGAACATTGAGAAGTATTTCGTAGTTTACTTTATTTCAGTTCATATCAATCTGCCGCTTTATAAGTATAGTTTTTAAATTATTTTTAGTTTATAATTATTAAATAGTGACAAATTTTTCTTCTATTTCGTTTCCGTAGACTATTTGCAAGATATAATTTCTTGAAAATTGTTTTTTTTTCAATCATGACATGTAAATATTACTCAGTGTTTGAATCGTACGCGGGACAAATTCAAAGTCTTCTGATAGTCCGGTAAGAATTTTACTAAAATATTGTAATCGGAAATATAGGATTTATTATGTAATATTCAGTAACAAATTTTTTGAGTTGTCTTAAGTGCTATTTCCACTAATATTTGTTAGTCTTCATATCATCCGCAACAAATAACTTTCTTCCACGTACTACAAAGCTGTGGAAATTTCCTTGTGCGGTGTTTCCGGGACGATACAACATGTGTACCTTCAAAAAATAGTCTACTTGCAGAATACCGCTAAACCCTTACGCATAATTTTCAAGACCATTAAAAGGTAGGAGAGATCTTCTGGATAACTAATCTGATTTAAAATATGTCATACTCACAGTTTGGAAGACTCGCCGCAGAAGAAAAATATGTCGAACATACTCGCTGGTTCGGACTACGTGTCGGCTGTCTACAACCCGAACGTGTCGTACGGGATGTCGTCCGCTGATGAATACTCCCCCGGCTACCGATCCAAATCCGGTAATTATTAATTTGTATTGTGTGAATGTCAAGAATAGGGAAGTCCCGAGGGTCCCGTAAGAGATGATTAAGGGCATTTACCATTGGGAGGCGCCATTGCACAGGATGCTGGCTAGATTAGCCTTTTTATGCCGTCGCCGTAGCTAGTGAAATTAAACTGGGCAAATGAGACTTAACATCGTATGTCTCTAATCTTTTGGGGTTTTTCAAGAATCCTCAGCGGCACTGCATTGTAATGGGCAAGGCGTATCAATTACCATCAGCTGAACGTAGTGAGAGCGCTAGGGCGTATCCTGAGTTCGAGTCCAGCATCGTCTATAAAATTTTGGTACAAAGTACATTTTATCGCATAAGTTAGGGAGATGAAGTCTTAAAAATAAGGAATTGTTTACACATAAACGACAAATTACGATTCGAATGGTAATATTCACATACTGATAAATTTAGTAGTGCTGTAGTTGCCGCCTCTGCCTGCCTGGACAAAGGCCTCCCCCAAAGTTTTCCACAACGATCGGTCCTGCGCTGCCCTCATCCAACGTATTACGGTGATCTTGACCAGATCGTCAGTCCATCTTGTGTGGGGCGTACGAACACTACGTCTTCTGGTACGTGGTCGCCAATCGAGGACTATAGGAGAATTTTAATTAAATTTGCAAATTATTATAATTCCGTTCCCAAAGCTTTCGTTCATAAATGTACCTTGAAAAACGTGTACATTGCTAGGGTAGTCACAATGTTATGTTTAATATTTGGTAATTTAGTTTTCATTTGTTGTGCGTCCATTTTCAGGTCAGGATGGGGATTACCTTAACCATGGATGTAAGTTATGCTTTGTGATATGCTGCATAATTGCTTGTAATGTCATACAGTACTTTATCTTGGATGTCTCACAATGCTAACAGGATACAAATTACGCCTGGTTACATCAAATAACCTTAGATCATTTATACGTCTAGATAGACTGTCACAGCTGTAAAAACGTCGAAAAAAAATTGAGGTTGACAGTTAACCTCTATTTTGAGCAATGCACACACACACTAACACAACGTGACATAAAAATCGCGAGTGTAACAAATAGTTAGTTACGTCTAAATTAATAAACCTGGCCTGTTTTATTTCAGTTGTCTAGCAGCAACAGGCTCTATCTAGGCTTATAAATGATCTAAGCCAATAACCAAATGCAAGTCGAGGTCGCATTATGAGTGTTCCGTATTCAAATCCTACTCACGGTAAAATATGCATTAATAATTTAGCCATGCGGTAAGGTAAAGATAGTCTTTTTTTTTGATTGATTTGCCCTGTACTTTTCCCGGGGCGTAAAAAGAAAAGGAAAGTCCCAGGCCCACGGGTGTCGTAAGATGCGACTAAGGGCTTTTTAGAAGTGGGAGAGTCACGCTGCCGTCTTATGACGTCAGCACAATCGGGCCAGACTCGTCCGGGTTAATTACCACACTCGCACAGAATACCGCCGTGAAGAAGTAGCGGCCTAGTGCCGCTATGTTTCGCATAGGTTAGTGTCGAGGACCGGTGGCCACCGGTGGTAGATATCTCGACCTAGCGATACGTCATATTTAACGTACCCCGGGTACAAAATTGAGCACAATTTTTTGCCTCATGCCGGGGTATGTGTGTACGTTAGGGAGGATATCTGCTGTCGCCGTCTCGGCAATTTTGAGAGTAGGGACCTGTCCACTCTCTGGCTCCGCGTAGATTTAGAGGACCGCGTCCGCATCTATGCGTGTGTCTACAGGTCCCATAGTTGTAACGCAGAAACCGATCATCTCATGGGCTGCGTTCAAGTGGCAATTGACGACGTGCTTGCACAGATCCCCTCCGCTGAAATCGTAGTCTTGGGTGATTTCAACGGGCACAATGCCGCATGGCTTGGATCACGTACCACAGACTACGCAGGACGATCTGTGCATAATTTTGCATTGGAGTATTGTCTGTCCCAATTGGTCGAGTCGCCAACGCGGCTCCCGGATGTGGATAGCCACATGCCGTCCTTATTGGATCTTCTGCTGACCACACATCCCGATGGTTACCAGGTCTTTGTCGACGCCCCTCTCGGAACGTCCGACCATTGCCTCGTCAGAAGTGTAGTGCCTATCCGACGCCAACGTCGCAGACCACCAGCGACCCGCCGCGTTTGGCACTACAAGTCAGCAGATTGGGATAGGATGCGTTCCTTTTTGCATCCTACCCTTGGGGCATGGTTTGTTTCCCTTCGGATGATCCTAGTGCCTGCGCCGTTGCAGTAGCCGATGTGATACTACAGGGTATGGATATTTTTATACCAAACTCTGTAGTGCCCTGGTTCGATGCGTCAGTTAAAGCAGCATCTGACTGCAAAAAACAGGCGTATCGAGCTTGGGTTGCGGCGCTGGGCACAAAGGATCCGAACTGCACAGTTCTTAAGAGGAAATACAACCGTGCCTCCAGATTTTTTAAGCGGCAAATCGCCCGTGCAAAGTCAAAACACGTCGTCAAAATCGGTGAGCAGCTTTCCAGTTACCCAACCGGAACACGCAAGTTCTGGTCGTTGTCGAAAGCTGCTCTTGGTAACTTCAGCCAGCCGTCCATGCCGCCGTTGCACACGAGTAATGACACCCTGGCCCATACGGCAAAAGAGAAAGCCGATCTCTTGTGCACTCTTTTCGCCTCCAACTCGACTCTTGACGACAACGGCAAAACACCGCCGACCATCCCGCGGTGTCAGAGCTCTATGCCTGAAGTACAGTTCAGACAGAAAACTGTTAGGCGAGCTCTGTTTTCGTTGGACGTCAGGAAGTCGAGCGGGCCGGATGGCATTTCTCCAATCGTGCGTAGAACGTGTGCCCCTGAGTTGACGCCGGTGCTAACGCGTTTATTCCGGCACTCTTATTCTAAAGGCGTAGTCCCTGACTCATGGAAGTCAGCCCTTGTCCATCCGAACCAAAAAAAAGGAGACAGTTCGGATCCGGCAAACTACAGGCCTATTGCTATTACCTCCCTGCTCTCCAAAATCATGGAGAGCATAATTAGCCGTCAGCTCTTAGTATATCTAGAGGGTCACCAGTTGATCAACGACCGACAATACGGGTTTCGCCATGGTCGGTCGGCAGGTGATCTTCTCGTATACCTAAGACATAGATGGGCAGCGGCTATTGAAAGCAAGGGGGAAGGCCTGGCAGTTAGCCTGGATATAGCGAAGGCCTTTGATCATGTATGGCACAAGGCGCTCCTCTCCAAACTTCCATCATTTGGGCTTCCCGAGAGCTTGTGCAAGTGGACCTCCAGCTTCCTCACTGGGCGCAGCATACAGGTCGTTGTCGACGGATATTGCTCGAACCCGAAGCCCGTGAATGCTGGAGTGCCCCAAGGCTGTGTGCTGTCTCCCACGCTGTTTCTTCTGCATATCAATGATATGTTGGACACCTCCAACATTCATTGCTATGCAGACGACAGCACTGGTGATGCCGTATACACTGGCCATGCAGGTCTCTCTCGGGAAATCGTCGACCAGTGCCGTGAGAAACTTGTGTCTTCTATCGAGTCCTCTCTTGAGAAGGTCGCGGAATGGGGAAAATTGAACCTTGTCCAATTTAACCCCCAGAAGACTCAAGTTTGCGCGTTTACCACTAAAAAAACCCCATTTGTCGTATCACCGATCTTCGACAACACTTCCTCAAAGCCTCGCCTAGTATCGGAATACTGGGTCTCGAAATCTCGAGCGATTGCCAATTTCGTGGTCATCTGGAAGGCAAAGCCAAATGGGCTTCAAAGAAACTGGGCGTCATTAATAGAGCACGGCAATACTTCAAGCCGGCCCACATACTAGCGCTCTACAAAGCGCAGGTCCGGCCACACATGGAGTATTGCTGTCATCTCTGGTCTGGCGCACCCCAGTATCAGCTCGATCCATTTGACCGCTTGCAACGCAGAGCAGCTCGAATTGTCGGGGACACAGTGCTCTGTGAACGGCTGGATCACTTGGCGTTGCGTAGAGACGTCGCTTCATTGTGTGTCTTCTACCGCATTTATCACGGGGAGTGTTCCGAAGAGCTGTTTAACCTGATTCCTGCCGCCGAATTCCACCTTCGCACGACACGCCACAAGTTAGGATATCATCCTCACCATCTAGATGTGTGGCGGTCCTCCACAGTGCGGTTTTCAAGGAGCTTTCTTCCACGTACTACTAAGCTGTGGAATGAGCTTCCTTGTGCGGTGTTTCCGGGACGATACGACATGGGTACCTTCAAAAAAAGCGCGTACACCGTCCTTATAGGCCGGCAACGCTCCTGTGATTCCTCTGGTGTTGCAAGAGAGTGTGGGCGGCGGTGATCCCTTATCACCAGGAGACCCGTGCGCTCGTTTGTCCTCCTTTTCCATAAGAAAAACTCGTTTAGTCTGATTGTTGCTAAAGAGACCTTTCACTAAATGTGTTAAAGCACTTATTAACAAACTAACAAAATTTTTAACTATAAACCAAAAAACAATAACTATCTCCATATTTTCCAAATACCTTTACCAAAACACTTGTTCATACCTATAAAAATAACACATAAATAAAATGCGCAATCTCAGTTATACGATTTCGTTTAAGCCATTGAGTTCGGAACAACTTCTTAAATTTTCGCACTTATATAAGCAGATATTATTTACTCAGTCTGTTTACATAGACCCCATTTTAAATCTACGCTTCGCACGCTATAAAAAAATAATAACGTTGTTTTTTCATTTAACATTTTTTATGTTCTGCACAGTGCAATATTGCAATTTCTTTTGCCTCATTTTATAACCGACCTTAAAGAATGGTCTTAAGAATTTTATATCGTTAATAAAACTTATTTTGTATTAAAACATGTCTATCATAGGTTGTTTATATACTTATCTATATAAAAATTTGAGATCATTATTCACAATATTACAAATTAGCACTTAATATTTTTTAACACTTAATATTTTATTATTTAGAATAAAACATCAAATAAACTGGCCAAAGGATGCATTATTTAAAGTTTAAATTTTAGTTTAGTAGACTTGTATTGTGTTGTACAAACTTTACAAGAAAATATTAACATCATCATCATTTATATTAACATTAACATCAAAAAAATGTTGCACTTTATGTACATTCGTTTCTCACAATTTTACGCACATGCTATTTCTTTTACTTCGTATTGAGGTAAAAGGTATAAATAACAGCTTGTTCAAACCACGCGTATCGGTTCAATCTATGTTGAGTGTATGCCCTTAATGCTGCCCCAATCTGATTTCAGTGGACGACAGTGAGGCAAGCGGGGTGACGTCAGCGAAGGCCCTGGCAGCGATAGCGCATCTCAACACTAAGATCGAGAGAACCAAGGACCTGATTCGACTTGAACAGACCATACGAGACGGTAAGTTACTTGCCAGCACAGAGCATCCAGGTGATTGGATATTGGACGAAAAATACGACTATTCATAAATGAAGATACTCAGTTCGAAATGTTTTTAAATTTTATGATTAACATTTCAATACAATAATTAGAAGAAATGCAATATCCAAATGAAACCATAATACTTTATTATTTTAAATTGAGCATCAAAATTTAATAACATTGCGTATTTTGAAAAGCATATTACATAAGTGAGATTTAGAAATAGCTTACATTATTAATATTATAAAGGATTCAAAAGTTGGCCACTCAACCTCGGTCATAAATAATAACAAAAATTGATGAAATGAAATTAATTATTCGAAAGAATGGCAATACATTATACTCTATCAAAAAGAAACATATATTCGAAATTTGAATTAAAATTATTCGTTCGTTAAATAATGTTTTAATGAGAGAATTGTTGTAATCTATAGATTATTTATATAATGGTCTTTGTTTGAGGGTCACGCTTAAACCACTGATCGTATCGACATGAAACTACCATTCGATGCGAAATTTATCCTATATGGTTTATGAATTATGGCTACTTTGTTTTCGAATTCCAACTTCCTTCCTTTTAAAATTCGCACAGCGAAGCGGGCGGGAACGGCTAGTTATGTGTAAAAGTGAATGAAAGTAATGTTGAAAATCTAATTTATTGACTAAATTTTATAAAAAAAATGTATGTAAATAAAAATATAGATGACAATTGTTTATTTACGAATTGTTGTAATTATGTATAAAAGTTTATGAAGGTAATGTTGAAAATCCAATTTATTGCGTAATTTTATAAAAAAAAATT
>CATIXQ010000026.1:9360521-9372142 GCA_949711755.1 Leptidea juvernica
ATTTTCAACATTACTTTCATAAACTTTTATACATAATTACAACAATTCTCTCATTAAAACATTATCTTAAGAAACGAATTATTTTATAACAAATTTCGAAAATGTGATTTTTTTTGATAAAATATTGCCTTTCGACTAATTAATTTCATACATGGTTGCGTGTATGTAACCTTTTTTTAGTTAGTCTTTGAGTAAAAGTTACATTTTTATTGAAGTAAAACTTCTTTAGGCGCGACTTGGGGGTAACTCAGAATTTTTTTCTGACGGAAGTATTTAACGGTCAGTACAAAAGTTAATTGAAAGAAATTTTTAAGCCATTATAATTTATTGGTTTCTTCGCCCATTATTAAGACAGGCAAAGCCCATACAGCCATATTTGTTAGCATTCAATAACATCATATTGATATGTGTTAATTATTATTAAATAATTTAACCTTCAATTTCTTATTATCAATTATTTTATTATAATCATAATCATAATTTCTTATTATAAATTTTAAAATGTGCGATAGTAGTATTGAATTATAAATAGAATATAAAATGAAAATAATAATCTGTCAAATAAAATGGTGGAATCCCAGGAACATTTTACTCTTTCATCAATAAGAATAAAAGAGAAAATCAAGAACCTGATAATGACTTGACCTGTAAAGTAAGTGCTTATTTTCTGATGAATAATAATATCAAAACATAATATTATAGCAATCTTTGTAAAATATATAAAGTCTCACTTGATAAAATAATATTAATATATATTAATAAAGGCATTTTTTTTATTTTAGGTAGAGAAAATGCCAACTTTCCTCATAGATGTAGTTATATCGTCAGCGTTTCCCAGAAAAACATCTAACAATGCTCCTAGCTTTTCAGTAATACGTGTGTGCTTAGTTGGTAACACGGCTTCATTTCATGTATATATAATTTAATATATTTATGTATCTATAATAAAATGTCCTAAAATTAACTATTATTAAGTTTTATCCATTGACATTTTTGGAATAAATAAATGTGTCCCAAATTTGGGAGTAGGATGTATGGCTATATGTAATCAATCACCTTACATTTGGCGCGTGAAAAAATTCCCATAACTTTCATTTTTTTAACCGACTTCAAAAAGGAGGAGGTTATCAATTCGATCGGTATTTTTTTTATGTATGTACACCGATTACACTGAGATTTATGATCCTATAATATTTCTTTAGTTCGATGCAGAATAGATGCCATTTGGTCCCATAAAAATTTTACATAGTTTGGCCTAGTAGTTTTCATTTTATGAACATTTTTTATGAAAATTTTTGTTTACCTCAATGATATAATTGTTTTTTGTGTACGGCTTTTTTAGGAGTTTTCATTCAGGTGAATTATACATTATAATTATTAACTGAAACTAAAAAGTAAAAAAAAAATACGTTTAAAAAAACCGACGATTAAAGGTAAAGGTGTATAAAGTTACAATTTTTAGTTATTTGATACTTTTCAGTTCACGTGGCTTTTTTTATGTTTGTATCGCATTTGTTGCTGTGTAGTTAATAATTGTAAAAATGTCAACTTCTAAATGTCAAATGCAAACGAAAGCCATGAAAAAGTACTTTGCCTTTTATATTTTTAAACTATCGTCTTATATATATATATATAATATTTGTGTTTTCCTCGCAAGTGTGTTGAAAAAAGTGCGTATGAAACTCGTAAGCAAGTTGCTCACTAGACACTCGGCTGATTTACGCCCTCGACTACGGCTCGGGCTGCAACCTACAGCCTCGTGTATAATGAGCAACTTAGCTCACTTGTATCATAATATTTCATTTTCATTCACCTTGACTCTCTTACATTCACATCAGGATAATAAAAAAATCACACATGATACAAGATCAAATCTTTTATTATGAATAATAAAAATGAGCTTTATAAACTATTTAAATATATGGTTCTTTTTTTACTTACTAATACTTATTACTTGTGAAGTTCATAGTTATAAAATACCAAGTCAGATGTTCAATTATTAATATTAATAGATATTTAAAAAGGCATTTTCACACTATAGTCACGTGCTAGGTAATTAGATGCTGACTGTACGACCGCTTGCTAACGTTACCTTAATATGACAAGGTTGTGTCTGTCCAGGGGCGTAGCTGCCGCTGTATCTGCCGTATCTAGTCTAGCCCTGGAGGCCCCCGGGCTACGGAATAGATTTCATGGTGTTTTAAATAAATATTATAAATTCAGTTGTCGCTTCGTAATTTGCAGACAACGTGAACGAGTATCTGAAGCTAGCAGCGCACGCCGACAAGCAACAGTTGCAGCGCATCAAGGCGGTGTTCGAGAAGAAGAACCAGAAGAGTGCGCTGTGCATCGTGCAGCTGCAGAAGAAGCTGGATGGCTACAACAAGAGGATCAAGAATTGGGAGGTGACTCATTATTCATCATCATCATTTTAGCCGGAAGACGTCCACTGCTGGACTAATGCCTCCCCCAAAGATCGCCAAGACAATCGGGTCCTGCGCTGCCCTCAACCAATCTTCTCCGGCGATCTTATCCAGCCCCACGTCTTCCAGTACGTGGTCGCTTCGATGATTTTACTAACCCATCGGCCCTCTGTCCGTTGAGCTATGTGCCCTGCCCACTGCCACCCTAGTTTCGCGACCACTCGGCTATGGGTTTTTTTTATAATAAAAATAAGGGACGAGACGAGCAGGACGTTAAGTTGTTTTTAAATGATACGCCCTGCTTCAAGGTCTCTTCAGTCAAGGTCTCATTTGCCCAGTAATTTCACTATTGGTGACTTTGGTTCCCCTACGGAGGACTCATTGTTATGTAAAATCTCTCAGGTTCCGTCCGAGCGCTCTTATCAACTGAGCCAACCGTCCGAGTGACGTATCGATCGAAATCTTGGTATGTCTTAACTCTTAGGTTGTGGGCTCCATCTACAGTATCGACTCAACAGTCAAAATATTTCTATTATAAGTCACATTATTACAAAATGGTGGTACAGGTAGACAATATGTGACGCCCTGCAAGGGCACACAGTTCATGAAAATTCTATTATTAATTAGGAAGTAGGGTGACATGGTTGATGTGAGTTAATGTTTTAATAAATCAGAATTTCAGAAAATATTAATTAAACATTAATATTTTCTGAAATTCACATATAAAAGTACATATTTAATTATTTTTGTTGTTTACATATATATTTTAAAAATACAGAAATAAATACTATCGTCACTTATGAAACGATTAAAATCATTTTGTATTTCAAATACTTCTTAATATAAATAATTAATTCTAATTTAGGATCATTTGTATATTAAAGGAAAATTTGTCAAATTATTTTTATTTACATTCGGTAATTTTTTTCAGCAACACGGTACGAGCGGACAGTCTCATAGACAACCAAGAGAAGTGTTGCGGGATATGGGACAAGGGCTCAAGTAAGTGTCTACTGCTACTTACAAATGAATCATTAAATGTTCGTTTCTGTTTTCACCAGCATATATGTATAATAATATAAGACGATTTTTGACGTTATACTTCATTTGGCGAGTTAGGGAAAAATTATCAAAGTGAATTGATACAATGCAAGCGCATACCGTCACGCAATTTCGACACCTTGACGTTAGCTGGTGTACTAGACCATATGTATCATACTTCAACTTAATTAAATAATTGAAAGTTAATTATTAAGTATCCGCTAAGGACGTTGCGAAACATTCCCAATAAAAGTGTCCTGAGGCAACTTACTTAGAAGCCTCAACCATTAAAATGTATAGAAATCTTTGATAAAAAAAAAACCGCAATTTATTACAATTATTATTTAATTTCAATCTATATACAAGTTTTAAAATAAATAAATAATTTCTCTCTAATTGTATAAATAATTTATTGATATAATTTAATTACACGATATTTATCGAAATTATGCAGTACAATATTTTCATCGGTTATTTTTATTTTTATGAAAATAAGGGACGAGATGAGCAGGATGTTCAGCTGACGGTAGCAATATACGCCCTGCATATTATAATGTATTGACGGTCAAGATTCTTGAAAAACTCAAAAATTGTGAGTGGCACTACAACTGCGCTCGTCACCTTGAGACATAAGATGTTAAGTCTAGTTTGCCCAGTAATTTCACTAGCTATGGCGCCCTTTAGACCGAAACACGGTAATGTTTGCATATTAGTGCTTCACGGCAGAGATAGGCCCATAATCTAACCGGCATCCTGTGTAAAAGAGCCTCCCACAGGTAAAAATTGTATTTAATACATTATTTATTACAATGTTGTTTTTTCTACAAACTTAAATTAGTACGAGGAATATTTTTTTTTTACATTGCATAAATACACACACTTTTTCTGTCAAAAACTAGTGTATAAGCAATTTATGCGACAATATAGTGGCAAATAAATGTGAATGTGTTGTCAACAGAAACGTGGGCGGCAACATCCGCGACGGTATCACGGGACTCGGCGGCAGTGTGATGGCGGCGCCGCGTGAGTTCGCGCATCTCTTCTCTCGCTCTAACCGCTTCGGGTCCGCCGACAACATCGCGCACTTGGCCGGTCTCTGTCACACTCTCTATTACATACGCTTATACAGGCTGTTCCGAAAGTGGTACTCAAAATTATACTACGAATGATAACATACCCGTTCAATAATTATATCAGTCAACATTATTGAATACTAATAATAGCAATGTATTATATCATTGTAATTATAGCCTTGTGTTGTATATCGTAATATGGTATTTTAACGACGGTAATGAGACGGACTAAGAAGTCAAGAGGACATATTTAGTTTCTACCCACTTCCAAATATCGATAAGTATATTATTTATCGTAAGTACCAAGTCTTGGTTGGATGAGTTTCAAATTTAACTTTATATCAGAACCGCGAGGACATACAAATTAAAAAAATATTTATTGAATTTTGACTATTGGTAATCCGTAATGAATGTCGTTGAAAACTCGATATAATTTTATATTTTTTATTTCATATCGAATTGATTAGTGAAATATTTGACACTTTCGGAACATTCAGTAGTAGTTTGTAATTTTCGCTTCTAGTGTAAATACAACGCCCGCGTCTCTGTGATATATTTTTATTATAAAATGAAAATTTGTAGATATTGATCTTAAATTTAATGAGAGTGGAATTATTTATTATATTTTTGTTACCAATGAAGTTAAATGAGCGGGTCACCTGATGGTAAGTGGTCACCGTGGCATTATTTCCTTATAACATTAGAGGAATAACAGTTTTGCCATCTTTTAAAGTGCTGTATTATTTGACTAATGTCATATCGATTTTTAAATATTTAAGAACAAAAGAATTGAGAACTTCTTATATACTTTAATAGTATAAAGTACTTAGTTCATTTAAATTGATAAAATATAACTCGTTTCAATTAAATATAGGACATAAATAAAATATGTTAATTCTTTAATTGAAGCCTAAAAGCCTGCAGCATAGAATATCAGTTATAGTATTGCCTTATAACTAATAAAATTAATTAATGATCGAATAAAAAAGATATTGGAGACTGAATTTTATCTATACATAACGCGAGAGTTGAATGCAGAGTTCAGGAATGCGATAGTGCTGTGACCTAATTATAATTGATGACGATAATCATGTGTGTATCGATAAATTTAAACAATGCTAAACTTAAAAATTTACCATTTTAACCTAATAATGAAATCTAAAATATTTTCCGCCTTTCTTCAACACACATGTCTAAAACATATTTCGCCATTTCTCGTGCTTGGCGATGAATGAAAACTTGTTTCTTTTGAAATGGAACATGAGGGACTCGGATCAGTCATTATTAAATTAAAAAAATAACACGGGATTGCAACTTCAGTATTTACGTGATAACACGTTAAGCGTACGACATCTGACAAGGAGGGCACTACACTACACTTTAAGCGCACGAGGCGAGGCTTGCGGAAAGCGGGGGGAGATACTACCGCTCTTTACCCCAGGCCCGGACTGCATTCAACTCGCGCGATATCTGTAGTTATTTTCTTTAGACACATTTATTTATTAAGTGTACTTTATCATAAAGTAAATACTATATGAGATTATGATGAATTAATTTTTAACGGCCGGCAACGCATCCGTATCATCTCTGTTGATGTGCATGAGTGACTTTGATCACATAAAATCCGGTGAGCTACTAGCCCGTATGCCCACCCCTTGTATTTTAATATTCATTAAAATATTTAAACCGGAATATATTCTCCGGATATAAGAACATAATATGATATTACAAGTTTGTGTTACATTATATATCTATAAAAACAAATATAAATTTCAACGACAATTTGGTAATCTGTCCCTTTTGTCTCACAGAAAACACAGGCCCTTGTAAGTACAGAGTAGCTTGACCACTAATACTATCATTAATAGACCTTCCTCATTAGTCTTCGCTCTATAGTCTGTGGTAGAAATTCTAATTATCTGTTAACGAAACTACTCTTTGAGCACAATTCTTAACCACGAATATCATGAGTTTTGCTTTAACAGATATGCCAGCAAACTATTGTATGCAAATAGTAGAAGTTTTTTGTACATAGCCATTTGGAGACAATAGGGTATATGCATGATATTTAAAATACTTAAGTTAAAAGTAATTTAAAAAAATACTTTAAAAAGTTATCAATACATCAACTGATAAGAACATTTTTTTAATTTAAAATATTATCAATTTATATTATTATTTATTTTTTATATTATATATGCTATACAAACGCGCCATTTTGCTCGTGGTGTCTGTGACGTCATAGTCTATGTCAACAATCTGTATTATATATTTATGAATGCCGAACCGGTTTTTTCTTCGGGTTATACTGTGAACCCTTATACGATAAGATGCAGCGTGTTTCGGAGAAGGTTTTAGTTGATATTTTAGTGTCTACTTATCAGGAGATTATATTTTTTTACTTAGAAATACCTATGTATTCGCATTACAAATATTTCATGCAGTGACATTTTATCACATTTGACAATTATTTACAATGACCGGCTGCTTGATACTTAAATCAAGTATGGAAAAATAACGCTTTGCTAGGTCAGCACATGTTATGTGTAAACAAATTTGTAATAATTCTGATGAAACTTATTAATTTTAATTACTTTTTGTGTTTTATAAAATAATGCAACTTGAATTTTGTTTGTTTTTGAATAAATAAATAAGAACTTAGGCTTAACAATACGATTACACTCGTGTTAATCAAAGAAAACAAAATATAAATTTGTTTTTTTAATTAAGGGTTTTGTAAAAAAAAATATTTCAATTGGTATACGCAACACTAACATGATAAACAAGAAAACTAATAGGTCAATAAAAGATAAGCTGCACCTAACTCCTCGTAGGAAAGAATATGTACTTTACGCATTATTATGACTATTATGTTATATATCAAAAAGAGAATAAAATATACTTCTTATCATATAGACATAAACAATTTTTATTTATTGTGTTTTATACTCGTACATAAATTGATTAAATTTTAGCAAATAAATTGTAAATTTCCATTTTCCTACTTGACAGCCTTTTCATAAAAGAATTTAAAGTCTGTTATTGTAGACAAATTGAACTAGCCATTACTGTTTTACAATATTATTCAGTATAATAAAGAAATCAAATAAAGAAAACTGTAAAAATGGATTTTCATATTTTTTCTTTCTGCTAAACAACGTAAGAATAAATGTATCTTCGTACAAAATTTAGTCCCCGAATATTTGGGAGAAAAATTGGCTTAGTCCTAAAGCATTTTCCGAGAAGTTGTAGCATAAAATAATAGTTTAAAAAAACTAAAAAACACGCTTTTTATAGAAAACCGAACTAAATAATAGAAAATAAATTTTAATTAATTTAAATTAAGAATAATGTTTAAAATTTCAATAAATATAAATCAATAATAGTGTGAATAAAAAAAAAATATTTTAAAAAAAGCGTGGGGTGCAATAGTTATAAATATTTTATTGACAGATATGAGTAGAGTGATTATCATTTTGATAATATTATCTTTAAAAGCACCTAACGCTTTTTTTACAATATTTTTTTTATTAATACTATTCTTAATTTAAATTTATTACAATTTATTTTTTATTTTTTAGTTAGGTTTTCTATAAAAAGCGTGTTTTTTAGTTTTTTTAAACTAATATTTATTTTCTATTTTTTAGTTCGGTTTTCTAAAAAAGTGTGTTTTTTAGTTTTTTTAAACTATTATTTTTTTATCAAATTAGTGTAATGTCATCGGTCCTCGATAAATCTACAAAGTTTGAACGAAATCTAGCCGTTTTAGTGGGTCAAAATCGCGCCCAAAGAAGTCGGTTACAAACATACAAACATACAGGTGAAGCTAATAAAAAGCTAATAAAAACCATTATATCTCTACTTATTCGATTAACCAAGCTCATCCGCCAAAAATAAATAATTAATGCTAAAATTCAATTCTAAAAATTCGAGATTAATCCGTTTATTTTATTGCATGCTCAACCTAATCTCGTCTAACAATCGTATTTACATGTTTTACACAAAATACATTGAAATCAGCACGTTTTTACGTACAAAATTGAAAAGGCAGCATGTATAGACATTATCGAGGTCGTATTTCAAGGTTTCTACTCAGATAAGCCGTGTGACACTATTTGATGTCAAGAGCACTGATATAATAGATAATGTAGGCTGTTCGTGTTGCCAACTCGAGTAACGTTGCCTAAATTTTGGAAGACTATCTAAAGAAAAAATTATACTATTTTATATATATCTAATATATAAAATTCTCATGTCGCGGAATTTGCAGTTTTTTTTTTAAATAAATAATAATAGTTAAACTCCTTCGAAACGGCTTGACCGATTCTCATGAAATTTTGAGTGCATATTGGGTAGGTCTGAGAATCGGACAACATTTATTTTTCATCCCCCTTAATGTTAAGGGTGGTCAACACCAAATTTTTTTTTTAAATTTGTTTGATTATGAGTCAGCATTAAAAAATACATACAACTTCAAATTTTCACCCATCTACGATCAACATTTACTTTTGTATCGCGATTTTAATATCGGCAATACAACGTTTGCTGGGTCAGCTAGTATATATGTATATATTTTATTCTTTCTGAGTTTTAATGTCGGAGTTAACTGTAAATTGGTTCTTATCATATATTCGTGCACCATTGATTTTTGATTGTCGTACCTATGATGAAGTGAATTCCTAGTTTTAGCCGAAGTCCAAAAGTCTAAGGAGGCGCGATTAGTCAAAGAAAAAATTACCAGAGTAATCGATGTGAAATTACAATTATATAAATTTTAACTTTTATTTCAATATCAATATAAAAGTAGTCGTAGTTCGTATTCATAATCTCGCCTTGATATTTTCACTTCTCTCGTGTAATGTCATGCACAAATCGCTAACAACCATCTGCTTGAAAATGATTTAGTTTTTATTTATTTAGCTTAAACCAATTGATATTATGCGCAATCATCTTAACGCAATGAGAAATGTTCTTATTCCCTTACGATGTAAAAATCTATATTACCAATTAAATATCTATCTGACTGCATCCGCCAACCTAAGACTTAAAATTGAATTTAACCGGGTATGCATTAGTAATCATGTGAACAAAGTTCTAATGCAGATAAAAATAGTACACATTTTCTTAAATAAACTTAACCTTTCTCCATTTATTCATTATAATAATTTTGCGCTATTGCCACACCGCCTGGACATAGGTTCTATAATTAAATGACGTGTTTGAGACGAATTTGCATTGATCTTCACACTCTCGGCTTTCGTAACGCCGTCGCCTGTGGCACACGTACTAAACCGTCTAAAGTGTAATTATTAACATAGCACTTGTATAAAAAACACTATTCGTTATTTAAAAAAAAAATAATAGTTAATCTAATGGGCGAAATATTTTTTTTAATATATAATTTTTATACATGGCAATACTAATGCCGTAATGTTTTGGAACAAGTGCAGAAAATGTCGCCGTAAATGTAAATATGCTTTGTTTTTAGTATATTTAGTTAATAAATAAAAATATAATTCCCTACCACAAAATCATCATTCATTAATTGTGTATCATTAGCTTGTTGTGCTTTGACTTTCGCTTAATCTTCCGTCTCATTCTTGCACGCCAGCTCCACAACACACGGAACTGAGAGGTAAATATTCTATATTTATATATTTAATTAAATACACTCCGCCTCTTTATATTAGGTATCGTAGCTGCATCGTTTTATGTGCTTAAATCACTTGGGAATCATTTGGGTTTCGATATAGGCATTACATTACATTTTGGATAGTTTAATACAGAGTATAAAAGTGTTTACATAGAGAAGGAAAGTATTCATTGTGGCGATTACTCTTTTTAAAAGGAACCTCTCGCTAATAAGGAAAGTTCCGAAAAATAAGATGACATGGACTTTATCACCTTTTGTGTGCATGACACGTTACAAACATAGATATCACTCTTATCATCTGGATGTGTTCCGTTCCTGTACAGTGTGGCTCTCAATGACCTTCAATGTTTGTGCCAAAAAACTATAAACAAGCAACACCAGAGGGATCACAGGAGCGTCGCCGGCCTTTGAGGAAGATGTAACGTCCCGGAAACACCGTACAAGGAAGCTCATTCTACAGCTTTGTAATACGTGGAAGAAAGTTCCTTGAAAATCGCACTGTAGAGGACCGCCACATATTCAGATGGTGGGGATGATATCCTAATTTGTGGGGTGTCGTGCGAAGGTGGAATTCGGCGGCAGAAATCAGGTGAAACAGCTCTTTGGAACAATCCCCGTGTTAAATAAAATGAATTTTAACGAATTCAATTACCCAATTGAAATGCAACATCAATGATAAGAATAGCTAAATTTTAAGTAAAATATGAACCTTTATGTCACTTTTTAGGGTTACCTAATAGCTTGTTTATATGTTGTTGAGAATTGTGACGTCATTGTTCGCCACTTGAAGTGCGCACGAAAATGGCAAGCGTTTTTGCTTATTTACTTTTAGGTTAAAGCGAAGATAATCGTGAAAAATGTGTGTGTGAATCGCGTAGCTTTATCATTATTGTTTTATTATAATATAAAGTACATTTACACTGCATATTTTTAATTTGCATTATTCCATAGTATACGTCGAAAAAAATATGCTTCTCATTAGTCTTATGGGAACTTTTTATAAAATTATAAGCAACAAATTATTTAAAAAAATATGTATATGAGTTTTATTGGGTATCTTTTGGATATTTGTTGTATACCTAACTTTGCTGGCTTCAGATTGTATTGTAAACCATTATTTTTGATCAAAATTCACTCAGCTATAGATTCGCCAGTTTACCGTGGCATTTGTCAATAGTTTCAAGCTCCACACATCTTGTTATGATTTCATTTAGATAAAACTTCTAATGATATTTAAAAAACAAAACTTAAGCTAAATTTAACATATTCGAATATTTAATGTTACATATGAAAATTTTAAACGATTAATGTAAAACTGTAATATTATTTATGTGGTATTGAGTATTGCTACAACATGCAGCGAACGCGTCTTCTGAAGGCTCCCGCGCGTCCGAGGCCGGCGAGAGCGGCACGCGCGGCTCCACGCTGCCC
>CATIXQ010000026.1:9392142-9448802 GCA_949711755.1 Leptidea juvernica
CCATTCGACTAATATTGTTAAATACATACTTGACATTATAGCACCTGAATTAGCAATAATATTTAATGAATGCATAGATGAGGGTGTGTTCCCTGACCTCATGAAATACAGCAAAGTTATACCTTTGTTTAAATCGGGCAGTTCTTTTGACCCTGCTAATTTCAGACCTATTTCAGTGCTGCCTGTTTTTAGTAAAATTTTTGAAAAACTTTTGCTTCAACAGCTACAAATGCATTTTTGTAAATTAATGAACAAAAATCAGTTTGGTTTCACTAGGGGCTTATCAACAATTAATGCGGGTACTAGACTCATTGAGCACATCTTTGACGCCTGGGAAGAGTCACAGAATGCATTGGGCATTTTTTGTGATTTGTCAAAAGCATTTGACTGCGTCCACCATGAAACTTTACTCCTAAAACTAAAGCATTATGAGTGAAAAATAGAGCCCTAAATCTGTTAAAATCATATTTAAGCGAAAGAGTTCAGATAGTCGATGTAAATGGCAAACGGTCTTCGGGTAAACCTGTGGGAATAGGTGTTCCACAGGTTTCTATTCTCGGTCCTTTCTTGTTTCTTATATATATTAACGATCTACCGTTTGTGGTAGATGATAGCCATGAGATTGTATTGTTTGCTGATGATACTTCACTTATTTTTAAAGTGAAGCGACGTGCGGATATTGATGACGAGGTAAGCAATGCACTCTCAAAGATAGTGCGTTGGTTTGAGACGAATAATCTGCACTTAAACAGTAAAAAAAACAAAGTGTTTACGGTTCATTACACCAAATACAGCAGAGGTACAAACCAACGTACTTATAAATGACCAGAGATTGGAACTTGTGGACACTACGGTCTTCTTGGGTATCACGTTAGATAAAAAGCTTCAGTGGGGTCCACATATTACCCATCTAGCAGATAGACTCAGCTCTGCGGCATATGCAGTTAGAAAGATTAGAGAGTACACGAATGTTGCGACCGCTAGATTAGTGTACTTTAGTTATTTTCACAGCATCATGACGTACGGTATATTACTATGGGGTCATGCTGCTGACATTGATATAGTGTTTGCACTGCAAAAGAGGGCTGTTCGTGCTATATATCAGCTTGGTTATAGACAGTCTCTCAAAGAAAAATTTAAAGAAATATTATGACTGTTTATTGTCAGTACATTTATGAAAATTTAATATATGTTCACAAAAATCGTCACCTTTTTGCTCTTAATAGTGATTTTCATTATTATAACACTAGACATAAGGGATTGCTGGTAACTAATTCTAGTAGGCTTCATAAGATACATAATAGCTTTAAGGGTAAATGTATACACTTCTACAATAAAGTCCCAGCCACTGTTCAGGCATTATCTATAAATAAATTTAAATGTTTTATAAAAAAATGGCTCTGTCGTAAATCCTATTACTCCACTGCTGAATATCTAAATGATCGGACAGCCTGGGACTAGATTGTGATTATTTTATAGCGACTGTACAATATTGTATATTTTTATTGAAAAGAGCGCAAAAAAAAAAGAATGCTGGGAGAGTTTCTTGCGCCGCTTCTTCTCTCTCAGAGCGCCATTTGTCTCCGAAGCGGTAGTAGTATCTAGTAGTATAAGAAATGACATCAAAAAGAATTCTAAAGGAATCAATTTTGAGAAAATAAATGCCTTTTATGCCTTTATGCCTTTTTATATACATCAAATATGAGACGGTGCTGTCACTGTCCAATTTTTTTTGGTTCTGTTCGTCCATCTGGACAGGCAAAGGGGTCAAAAGCCCATACAGCCAAAGTCACTGTCCAGTGATTAAAGAAATAAGAAATGATTCGGGATTTTTTTTTTCAGTTTATTTAATGGTGCTGGATACAAGCCCATACACTTTAGACGAATTCAAATTCTAATTAAGTGGTGCTGCCGCGGTTGCTCTGTAACTGTGAATAAAGTAAAATAACTATCTTGGTAATTAAGGATTTTTTAACACACTGGCAAAGCGTATTTAATTAGTAAAATATACAAAATTAATTGAAGATTCGTAGCTAAAGCTATTATTATTATTATTCTATTCTTATACTACAAAAAAACAACAAAATTTTATAAGGAAATATATTTTAAAAACAACTCTTGGTAAAAAAATATTTGACACATATTTGAATATACAACTAAATTGGTTAAAAATTTTCTTTCTTTTTGAATCCATATTACTCCAGAGTAACAGACGTTGATCGTGGGAGTGGTGACAGGTTTTCAGGTTTCGGTGGTACCATGGGTTTTTCTGGTGTTTCGCCAATACCCGAATCGTCAAGGCATTCGATAATCTCCACGTTGGTAGAATCGCCGGAGCTGTTCAAGAGAGCGACGTCATCTTGTAGGTCTTCTACGTAAGCCGGTGATGAGGTAACACCCTCCGACCTAAAGGTTTTAATACTTTAATTTAGAGATTTGAAGATTTTTTTTTAATAACACCAACGACAGATGTACAAATGTTCTAACCATGGACCGCAAACATTTTATAAGTTCTTTACAATTCTTTTTAAATAAAGGTAAAAAGTTTTCAAATTATATTTTATTCAGATTTTTGTTTCAAATCCTATCTATTTATTGCCCGACATAATGGTACCTTATTAAGAGAAAGGCCTCATTCATGTTAGAATAATCACACAAATGCATTTTAACAGTTAATCTGAATTGTAATTGGGTTTTCTTCCGATAACAAATTCAAAAAGTGTAATGTTCACTATATAATACATGAAAGTAACTGTAGGTGTGTCCTTCAGCTATTTTTATAGAACTTGATTACACAAACGATAGTATGAAAAGCAGGAGGTAAAAAGGAATTATGCATGCGAAATTGGAGAGATTTGGTTACAACGTAATCTGAGCGTCAAGTGTGGTGTGAGATTATTTACCTATTCGATCGCGTGAATGTTAACTACGATTTGTATGGCGTTGAAAGAGCGCCATCTAGTGATAGTAGAGAAAAACACCTGGCGCTAAAAGTCGAAATCGTTCTCGTTAGGTGTACGTACGTGATAGAATATAATAATCTAACAGTTACCTGCGAATATGACATTTATTATAAATATTGTACCGCAAGTCGGCAACCTCTAGCGTTAAAAAGTCAATTAATTGATAAATGCTCGAAAAAGTGATAACAGTTGCATACAAAGATAAAACATAAAAATTTACGCTACATATGGGTATTTGGTTACAGCGCTCTCTAGCGTTGAGTGGCCGAACTTTTTGCTCCGAGCTCTAACTGGATAGTTAGATGATACAATATATTTATTGATAAAAAGATTTACTAAAATATTAAAATGCCTAATTTCGTGAATTATTGTAAAACGACCTAATTGTCTATAAATCTTTCCCCATTTTCATATTTATAATTTTAATTATATAATTGTATTCGGTGTATTGCAATTAGATTTTAATTTGCGAATCTGTGAGTTTTGGCGACGTTGGTTGGTTCCATTATTATAGAAATCTCAGAGCACTCCCACCTGTTTTTATACTATTCCGTGCGAATTTTCCTTAACGAATACTGTGTAAGAATAAGCAATGAATCAGCATATGTTGGAGACCAATTTTGGTTGGATGCCCCTTTAGCTTGCAAGAGAGTAAACCTGTGAGGGTTTGCAGTGGTTTCCTGTCCATATTTGTACATAGATTGGCAAGAGTTGCTCAGGTAATTGTAAGGTTCAGAAATACCCGGAAAGCCACCACACATCTCGTGACCGTATTTTGCTTGAGGTGAACCATTTACATTAGTTGCTTTCCCGGTTTCTGTTGAACCGGATCAGTTTACCGAATTTGTTACATCAGGATGGTTTACGGAATTCGGCGATCGCCTTCGGGTCTACCGTATTCATTTCGGCCAAAATGACCTAATGTAGATGAGCCAGTTGATAACCACATAGGAGGGTCGGCTTACCGTAATCGGAGACCACATTCAGCCGAACTGTCTGCACTCGTGTTGAAAGCATCATCATGTATAGACATATTATGTTAAGACAAGGAATTTTAAATGAACGCGTAGCGTATAATAAAAGAAATTTTGTAGAAGAAGAAAGGTATTATTAAGCTGTCTTCATCGAAACGTTCTACAGCCGTGATCGTTCACCGAAAACGTTCTGCGGCCGAATACGACGCACCGAGAAACTGTTTTCCCTAGTCGGTGACCCAATACGGGCTGTGGTCGTTTACGGAAATCCCGTGTACACTAGTCGGTGAATCCGGTTTTGCAACCGATCGGTCGAAACGACCAACTGTAAGGGAACCACTACCCACCACTAACATTAAAGTTAAATACAAACAGACACCAGACAACTTGGCTGGTTAAAACTTCAACAGTTAAATCTCTAGCATAGTAAAACGAATAAAAGTAACATTATCCCATTTATAAAACAAACCAACATAATATACCAAAGCACCCAAAAATCAGAAGTACCAAAGCCCAAACTGTGCATAAAAGAGAACATTTTTACCAGTAAAACAAAGACATTTGAGTTTTTCTTTTAAATCATATAATAATAAACAAAATGGCTGCTTGTTTTTAAGAGCTCCTTTTCGCTGCCGTGAGAAGTTATGTAATGGAATAAATAAAAAATATATCAATTCCGATTTATTTATTTCATAGGCTTACATGATATATTTATATATATGAGTTAGTAATACCTAGCGATTATCTAGTTCACTTACACCTAGTATAAAAATTTTAATTATCATTGTTGAGTTAAAAAACCGAATAAAAATTATCAAAACGTATAACAAAATAAAAATATACATTTTAAAAATCATAATGAAAATAAATCGTTGTGTCCCAAAGGAATGTCATTATTAAAATATCTATAAAATATATTCAAAAAAATATACAGTGTCAAAAAAATGCCGAACGGAATGCCAATATAATAAGGAATGTTAAATGGCGTATTAAACGAGTTTTTATTATTTAATTATTATTCAATAAGAAAGTAAATATAATTTTGATCATTTCGATTTTATATCGGCCATATTATCCTATTTCAATACTCGTTGTATAAAAAAGTATTCACTAATTATAAGTACTTAATTTAGCCGTAAAGTTAATACGTTTATCTAAGCCGTTTATCGGCTAAGCTTTACAATAATTTAAGACTTTAAATACGTGCCTGCGACACCGATACAAAACTTAACTAGGCACATACCCGACTCCGCGCGGGACAAACACAGGGCAACACAAGCCACCACCAGAAAGGTTCACAGTATAAAAAACTGTCCGTATTTAATGTGAACTACTAAACCTTTTAAGAAAGAAAACAACAACTCAGAATGACTATTAATAAGTAAAATATATATTCATTTATAAAAAAAAATGTATGTTCGTCAAACAGAACGTGTCTGCCAATAAAGGCAAAGACGGACAGGGTTATTCTTTTTTTTTATCTTTGCCTATTAACACGCCACGTTATGGCCATTATATGACCAAAACACATGGCCTAGTAGTGAAAAAAAAACTATAATGGAAAGTCATTTAAAATAAATGTCTATGGCACAATTAATACGAAGAATTAGAAAGTGCAAACAAGTAAAGGATTGTATTTACAAAAACAGGAAACTTTGTAGGAGATATTTTGAAAATACCCGAAAATACAAGAATTTAGAGAGTTATTTATACTGTGACCATCACCGATACGTATAAAAAGCCGGAATGTGTAATATACAATTTCAAATCTTACTTTAATATGATAATATCTTGTACATTGTGGTGGGTGATTGAAGAATATATACCGTATAACCAACACAGAAAGCACACAATCGCTCGACAATCTCGCGTTTGATTTCTCAGAGATATTTTTCGTAAGTTAATCAAACGCAGGAGTATCGAATCTCCGATAAATTTGAACGCTATACAAATGTACTTAGGCAATTTCTTATTTCTATATTTAAAAAAAATTAACAGCTACAGACGGCAGGAAAATTAATATATTCGAGCCTTATTAACTCGAAGATTAAAAGTAAATCCGGTACAATATATAACTGTAGACACAATTTTAAATATTCGCTAAACTTTCTACTTAATGTAGTTAATGTATAGCATTCAAATTGAAATACAACCAGCTAAATACTTTTCTTAATACATGTATTAGGCCCATAACTATCATATTTCATGGTTAAAACATCCCAGATGCTCATAGACATTTTAACTACGTTAAACATAACATGATTTACCAAATTAGTAATAGTATTGAATGTCGTTCTCCACAATCGCAGATTGTAAATATAAAGCACGTACCACACAAAAAGCGGCTGCGGTATAAATCTGACAGTGATAAAAGTATCCGGGCGATCATTTTGATAACAAAACTATCACAATCTACTGATTTCAAACCTTTAGTGTGGAGCAAAAACCTATACCTCAGTTTTAAGACTAGTAGCCAAAATAAAATAGAAACAAAATTTAGTTACATGAGGTAAAGGTTTATGGTAATGTGTATATTAAGCTAATTGTTTCCCAATTAATTTCGAACATTAGGCTTGCGACACACAGATACGACGATGAAAACGCTGCAGTAAGCTTTTAACAAATTCATTCATCTGTAATATGTCAAATATGATTTAATCATTTACAAACTGTGTCTATTTAAGTGTGAAATTTAAAATTTTCACATTATCACTGGCTTGAGATTTCATAACAAATGAAATCCACAAAGATAATGTCATATTAAAACAACGAAAATTAAAATACGACTCAATTATTCGCCATCAGATCGACAAATATTTTAAGACGTATATCAAACACACCGCAAAGCCGCAGCGTTTCTTTTAGAGTGTGTGGCGAGACCGTTATAGCTTACTGTGTGACGGGCGCGTCGAGTGAGGGGATGTAGTCGAGGGCCATCAGACACGCGAACACCGTCATGATCATCTTGGGCTTCCTCTCGGTGATGTCTTCAGGCAGGGCGTACACGCGCGCGCCGCAACGTCTTGACATAGAGATGGCGTATTTCGCGTTCGCCAACTTTTCCTGTACAGAGAAAATTGAGTTAGTTTGGGGATTCAAGTAATATGCACTAAGTAGTAGTTTCATAATTGGCCAAGTCTTTACTATGAGATTTATCAGATTAACTAGTAAAAGTAATGATATTTCACTGATTTTTGCAGCTTCTTTGTCAAACATAGAACTAATAAAAAACAAAGAGAATAGTAGTTGCAATTAAGTAAACTGTAAAGTATCTGTAAGTAACACCGCTGAATACATTTTTATTGTACGGACCTGTATTGACGCTAACGTTAATTGTCTTATTGTAATACATATTCGTTATATAAACTAAACTGAGTACAAATTTGGGTAGTTTTCTTAATTTTTTACGACAACTTGGTGTCATTGAAGGATATTGTCAAGATGCATGAATACCTCTTTGATGTTCCATATTTAATTTAGTATTTTTAAAATGATATCTTTATATATCTCGGAACCTGTGAGGTCACGCATCGTTCATAAATTTTGTTTACAAATTTAATTTGTATAATACTCCCAAATGCTAGAACGGATCAATGGTGTAAGTTTGTTGCGTGTGGTAATAATATGATGTTAGTATTATAATGGTTCACCTCCTCGTTAGCTCCGGGCAGCACCAGGTCGTAGTTAATGGAGCCCGGCTTGATAGCGTCGATCAGGTCGATCACCACCTTGCCATCAGCGAGCACTTCATCCTGAAAAAAAAATTAACTAACTATAAAAAGAAAACATTACTGAAAGATATAATATTTCTAAAATAACGGGTCTTTTTTTAAATACCCTATTTAATACCGAATATATTATAAGGACCCTATACAGAAAATTCAGCTTGAACTTATGTATATATAAAAAAAAAGTGCAAACTATAAAGACAAAACATGTCACAAGAAACGGTATATTGTTTTACACACAATATTATTTGACTTTCAAACCAAATTTTAATAAATTATAAAGAGTATATAATATGATATGAGAGCCATGATTATATTGAGCGAGGATTATAGAAGATATACTATAGAAAAGGGACTGCTAGAGTGAAGAAGGAAGAAAACTGACCACACAGGCACTTCATTCACATTTGACATAACTTTGAAATAGTAATTACAATATGGCGATGAAGTATAATCCGGCTGAGTTTTAACAGTTTCTTTAAACGTAGTAGATTTCGGCTATCTCCGTTTTTTACAGGGTTATAGCCGTCATGTGTCAATCTATCAATGACTGCACGTTTCATACAATCGCTTTTTTCTTAGAGAGTTTCGCTAGGCTGGCACGCACCGCGCTTCGCATAAACGCATGTCGTTCACGCAGATAGTTTATACTAATGTCTTTCCCACCATCTTAAAAACTCACTGTGGTAGTGAAGTGCTGCTTGAGTGAGGAAAGGGCTGAATAGTTCTCACGTGATTACTTTAGCCACAGATGCCATCTGTTCAGCTGTTTTGGCGCCAAACCCGGCGCAACCACTTGAGACGCTATAGCCTTACATAAGCCAAAGTATCGAGATACGAGGTATAGGTTATGCGCTTTATCTTACGGGTTGTTAAACAAGCTTGGTTATTGTAAACAAAAAACGTGATTTGTGATAGATTCGTGCTGTGATATTGCTGCTCTTTCAGATTTGTACGAGAAATTGTGACTATTTTGCTAAACGCGTTAAAATAAAAATACTGCAATTGAATTCGTTGTATTATTTTTAATATAGTGGACACAATATGATCTTATGATTTCTTTCAAAATAAAAATTCTAAAAAAATTTCTACAAAATAATGTACGCGTTTTACGTTAAACAAAAATGGCCACCGCCAGCTAAATTCAAATAAATACTAATACATTTAGTCTTCAAAAGCGTTGCGCTTTGTTTTATGGCTCTTAGAACCTCAGATTAATTAACACATGGTAAAAAATTCTCCCTGGTGTTTTTGTCTTCGGATTAGTAGATATTGGTAGTTTTTTTGACGGCGATCGGTAGCATCGGACCATAGAAACGCTTGCCGTTCACTTGTACACAGGAGTACATGAGAGGCCACTACACATTAGGATATCATCCCCACCATCTGGATGTGTGACGGTCCTCCACAGTGCGGTTTTCAAGAACTTTCTCCCTCGTACTACAAAGCTGTGGAACGAACTTCCTTGTGCGGTGTTTCCGGGACGATACGACATGGGTACCTTCAAAAAAAGCGCGTACACCTTCCTTAAAGGCCGGCAACGCTCCCGTGATTCCTTTGGAGTTGCAAGAGATTGTGGGCGCGGTGATCACTTAACAACAGGTGACTCGTACGCTCGTTTGTCCTCCTAATCCATAAAAAAAAAGTCACAAACCTGGAAGCTCTTAATGGAGGAGGTCTTCCCGGCGGATTGCAGCTTGTTGTTGACCCACTGCACGATCTCCCGCTCGATGATGGGGTTACCGGTGTTGGCCAGCCGCGTCAACACGGACAGTGTGTACGCGCGCATCAGCTGCCATATAAGAGCTGGAGAGTACGTGGAAATATATTAGATTACATCTAGTCGGCAAATATAATTAGGTTAAAAAACTCTTACTTACTATTATATATATTACACGGATTACACTCATGATTGACAATAATAATTTACTATTTATATCGACTTACGGGCAAGAATATACCGGCTTCATTTAACTATTAAGTTATAAAGAAATAATTATTACATATACTCATGATATAACCCAAACTCTTTTAAGCTTTTCTCACCAACCATTGTTTGTTTTTGCTTTGAAATACGTGTTTCATATTTATTTAAATAATATACTTTTAAAGGTTAAAACGCATGTTGTTGTAACTGTATTTTTATATTAGATTTTTGCATAAAAGTTACATATTATTATATAATGTATATCTATATTTTAAATAATAATAAAAATGTTAGATTAACGCGAAAACCGAATGTAAAAATAGTTACAACTACACGCATTTTAAACGCTTACAAATTATTTTGTTTAAATAAATAAGATAAGTCATAATAAAGAGTAATATGTATATGCTTTACTGTTTCAAGTTGTTTTTGCAGAGAGCGACATTGAGCGACATCAACTTCGGAACTTAACCAACGATATTATTACCTAGATCTGTATCTATTGTGGGCTGCTAAGGAATTAAATTTACAACGCCGTCCATGTTCTTTATATATATAGATAACAAGAATAGAGTCATGAATGAATAAATAAAGGAGCTTGATTTAACTTTCAATTTAACTTGATATCCCGCGCGTGTTTGGGAATGATACACATAGTTTCAAAGATATTTATTTAAACCATAGGACACATAGACCTTAAAACCCCCCATTGACCCTAAAGGACATTCCTGCAACTTCCCGCTAATTCCATACTTTCACGCTTCAAATTGTACTTATGACGATTTTAAGCTCAAACAGCTGTTCTGTGTTTTTCAAATATCTGGTAAGTATTTTTTGAATATTCAAAAGGCAATATAACTTTTGAATGAATGAACCGATTTTGACCCGATTTGGCAGCATTTGACGTAGTTTTTTAAGCCTCATAAATAATTTTTGAGTATCAATTGATAGAACTAGGAATTTAGAAGTAATTCCGAAAAAAAACTTTTTTTGGTATTCTTTCGTCAACGATAACTCACGAGCGAATCAACGGAATTTGACCGGCTTGATGGCGATCGACGTAGTTTTTTGTTATTAAGAGCTGATTAGTTTTTGAAATCGATCGGTAAAGCAGTTTAAAAGATATACCAAATAAACCATGGGTATATAAAAACAATTTTTATCGAATTATTTTTTTGAGATTTCTTAAAATCTACCGCTCCAACCGCGATGAAATTGGTCGAGCCGATTATAAGAGGTTTGCATACATCCATACACACACACACACACACACACACACACACACACACACACACACACATACACACAAACATATAATAGCCAGGCAAGCTTCCTAGGACTTTGAAACGTCGAGATCTGATGAAAACTTTAGAAAAACAGGGTAAAACCCATAACTACCCGAATTTTTGAAATTTTCGTGCCCATAATCTAGCCGGCATCCTGTGTAACACAGCCTCCCAACGGTAAATGACCTTCGTCGCCTCTTACGACACCCTTGGGCCTGGACCCTATTCCTTTTACTCCCCGGGGAAGGGGCCTATAGCGTGCTTGGCGGCTATGTTCTGACGTGCCCCATGTCAAATGGCCACTGACCCAGGGTGAGCGTGGCGTTTCCCTCGTTGATGTCAGCGCCGGCGATGCCCACCAACGAGAACCCGAGCTTGCGGCCCAGCTCCACCGCGTAGTTGCAGTTCTCCAGCCGCTCCATGAACTTGCGCAGCTTCGAGAACTGCCGGTGCACCTGCATAACAAGAAAGAAAAGAAAAAATATTTATTACGTGAGGTCAAAATGACATGCATGCACCCATACACCAAGCATCATTATCCTATATATAATCTACTCTACTTTAGTAAGTCTTCTTCGTCAAAGAAGCTTTAAATATATGTCTTGAATTTGTGCTGGGTGACACATTTATATATATATATATACATATATAAAAAGTTATATATATTTTGTTGGTAGCGGCGACTTCTTGCGCCACCGTGGTGTCCCGATGAAATATAACCCTAAACAATACAATATGGAGTAGTAAATACCTTCTTCCAGTTAACAATTCCCGGTTTGATGATGTCGTAGAGCTGGAAGATGACCAGACCGTCGGTCAGGTCCGAGTACAGCCAGTTGACGTGAGGTGCCACGCCCATTGAGTTCATCCAGTTACGGTACGCTGCAAATTTGTGAAAACCAAATTAGAATTTTGATGAACTGAATTACAAACCAACTTATCTACACAACACTTATCTGCCAATTACGCAGAAAATAGATCGTAGTCAAGAACGTCGAGCCACGAGCGAGTACCAAGATGTTTCGGTATTCGTCTTGGCTCGGGTATAATCAGTGCGAGTGTCGTCCAGATCGGGTGCCGGGCTATCGGTGATATAATATATAAAGTTCCCAATAGTAACCGAAAGACTAAACTAGGATGAACCATGTTTTTTTTTTACAAATTGTATCTCCTTTGAAAAATCCTTTGATATCCAAGCCACTACAAAAATTTTAATATTTTTAATTACTGTGTCTGAGTGACAATATTGCAAATACAATTGTTATTTTACCGTATAAAAACCCTACGCTTTTAACATTTATATTCATTACAGTTTCAAATTTAGGAGAAAAGTCGTGGGACTTGCAAACCAGAAGTAAAAACTTCTTAACTACAGAAATATATTTACATAGTAACAATTGTTTTTTATATAAAATTATAACTATCTATTTATAAGAGCAAACAATTTTAATAATAATAAACTTGCGTCGTTTCTTTTCTCTCAGAGCGCCATTTGTTTCCGAAGCGGTGGTAGTGATTGAGCGACATCAAAAAGAATTCCAAAGTAATCTATTTACAGAAAAATAAATGCCCGTTTATGCCTTTAATAAAACTTAAAAAAAATTCAAGGAATATTTATTGAGTGTAGTAGAAACAAATTATCGAGTATGTATTAATTTTAAGAAGTAATTTAATTATATTAATTGTAAGAAGGCTCTTCATGAACACCTCAAAATATGTCCTATCAAGATACTGATAGTGTTAAAATAAACATTATCTATATTTTATTTGTATTAGTTAATAGTCATAACATTGAAAACATACTTTATTAAGTTTTTCTTTTTCGTGATTATTTACTTTCAACATCAGCTCTTTACGCCTGAAACACAGGATTATCTAGTAGAGGCACAGTGTTAATTAGCTTTTAAACAAGACTTTTGTATTATTACTTTAGTTTGTTATTTAACCTAAGCTTTGCTCTCACGTCCCGCGCGTCCGCAGATACCACCCGTTCAGCTGTGCTGTGCGGCAAAGTGCTTTTGTGCCTGTTTGATATTCTCCATTTTGGCGCTGCCGACTATGTAGCGAGAGTCTGCGGTACTCTGGACGCTCGGGAGTGGCGCTTCAAATAGGCACAAAAACAATTCTGTCAAACATACGGAACAGCCTGTCCAGTGGTATTATGGTCCAGTATATAATCAACCTCGATACTAGTGCTCGTCACATGACTCACTCTTCTCCTCCCTGGTCTCGTCCAGCTGGTGGTAGGCGTCGGCGTCCGTCTCGTTCCGCTGCAGGCCAGGGTGCTGGTTGAACAGGTTGGCCACGAAGGCCAGGTTCAGCTTGTAGACGCCGCCCACCACGTCGGCGGGCGTCACGAACGCGCGGCACCGCAGCTTGGCGGCTTGCTGCAGCATCACCTCCGCGCGACGCATCAGGTCCGATTCCTGTTACGTTACATAAACATATTTTAAACCGTCATTTATATTAAACACTAGCTGACCCGGCAAACTTTGTTTTGCCGCATAAATTATTTTTAGACTTAGACCGTTTCTTATCAATATTCCTTTTTTCTAAAATAAACGTAGCCTAAGTTACTCCTTATTACATCATTTCAGAGATTAGCCGGAACAAAAAGACAGAAAGACAAAAATTTAAAAAAATGTTATGTAGTTGTATGATATATATATTAATAGACATCATGTAATAAAAAAATGTTATTTCAATATTACAAACAGACACTCCAATTTTATTTATATATATAGATGAATAAATTGTATATTAATCACCGTCTGATTACAAATAGTAAGACACGTGTTTTGTTAAACTGGAATGGTGCGCCACCGCCACCTGAGTGACGTGAAAATGTTCAAAGGTTAGTGGAGTGCATTTTACTTCTTTCCTCATGATTCTTGATTGATTGCAAGTACCTACATAAGCTCATTCATTAAACGAGCCAAAAACCAGCGACTCTATTGGACACTCTATTACAATCTCAAACAACATCGTTATTTCCTCTCGGAGTTAGTCTCTCTACTTGGAGATCTGCTTCGCGTCTATTTCCTACCACGTTTCCCCCCATGATGACGCGCCTTGCATTCCACGGTATTCGTAGTAATTACCTCCGCCACCACATCGCAAATGCATAGATCCTATCTCTCTTTCGTGCTAAACCTCGACCTGAAGCAGCCTTAATGGAAGAAACTGGTTTTGTTCGACATGGTTCGACATTTTTCATGAATCTGATCATATGAAAAAATGTGTGGGTATGTTACCCTGGAAAGACCGCAAAGTAAGCTGATTAAACAGTTTGCTTACACGTGGCGGTAAGCCGTAAGATCGTTGACTTAGCTTAAATTATTTATACGTCTAAATAGACTGTGTAAACTGTGGAAACGTCGAAAAATATTGAGGTCGACAGTTAGCCTCTTGTTTGAGCCATGTCTAAGCCAACACACACTAACACAAATGTGACTTACAAATCGCATACTAAAGTAACACTAATCCTGGCTTGTTTTCATCGGTTGTCTAGCAGGAAGAGACTCTGTCTAGACGTATAATTTATCTAAGTTCTTATATATTCTTATAGAAGTATCTTACTCTGAGCGCGTCCATGGTGACTCCGGCATCGTCGGGAGCGATCTGCTTCAACAAGTACGAGTAGATCTCGGAGTCGGCCACGTCCTGCTGGAAGTTGGTGCAGCGACGCGTCACGCCGGCGCTCTGCAGCTGGTGGTTCACCCATCGCAACAGGATCGCTTCTGGAGATAGAGCCAGCAGGTCTTCTATTCGCTCCTGTGAAAAACACCCAGTCATAAGTGAACAGACTATGGTCATATTCATAACTAGTCAAAAATATTATGCGGAATTTGAGTACATATATAACGAAAGACGGCGGCGAAAGAATATATTTAAAAACAGATATATCATGGCCACCCGTCCATATTGTTAAGCCTTCGCCTTCGACTTGGATCAACAAGATGACATACTCTCCGCACTTGTATCGTAATCAATATTTTTATAGTGACAGTATTTATGGTAAGTCTACGTGTAATTTCACATAAGGGTTAAGGGGTACGAACAAATTTCAACAATCAGTATCCTGTTATTTCTTTAAAATAAAACATTTTCGCAATATTTTTAACCATGACTATCCACAATCAAGGAGAAAATCAATCGGCTTATCAAAATGCAAATCATATGAACAAATTCTATATTATATTCAATAAAATTAACTTGATAAGTTGACATGTGTAAAAGTAACAAATGGAATTATAAAATACGATTTTTCAGTCATAATTTTAACTGTTTCATCATTATTTCATTCAGAATATGCCGTTAACCAAAAATGTAAGAAGTAGACATTACCTGGTCGTTCAGTAGCTCGGTGAGACCAGGGCAGTGCTCCAACGTGATCTGGTTGAACAGTCCTATACGGATGATCTGCCAGAGAAGACCCAGAACCAGGTGAGGCTTACCTTCAAATTGCAAACAACATTTAATATTGTGTATCAACATTTAATATTTTTAACCCATATTTCCAATTTAATTAAAGGACTGGTTTTCGCCTCGTGGCGACAGGCTGCACCCTCGTAGGATATAATCTAACAAAATTGACCTCGAAGAGATATTTTTATGAGCAAAAGTGACTAGACCACAAAGACGTACATCAGCTGGTGATGTCCCCTGACCACTATAATGCAGTGCCACTGAGCATTCTTGAAAAAAAAAAACATAATTTTAAATGGCGCTCATCACCTTGAGACATAAGATGTTAAGTATCATTTGCCCAGTAATTTCACCAGCTTTGTGGCCCTTCAGACCGAAACACAATGATGTTAACACATTTACTGCTTCAGGCAGAAATAGGCGCCGTTGCAGACAACATAATCTAGCCGGCATCCTGTGTAAAGGAGCATCCCATTTTTGGCAGCCGTTACACATTATTTTCTCCTCACAAAAAATCTTAAAACTAAAGCAGTACATTAGTGTTTTTTAAAACAGATGGTATTTGTGAGAAGCTGGTGTTTGAAGTAGGTTAACCCTGTATTGCATAAGGAAATATAACTGTTCAGTATCGTTTGCCGTTAAAATGTTGGTAAGTTCGGCTCCCCGTTTTCCCAATCCCAGTTTTCGGTACGATCAGCCATCTTGGATTGAAACAAAAACAAGGTTCCTTCAAATTAACTATTTAATGGTTGACCCTACGACGGCAAAGTTCCCCAACATTTATTTTGGAAATACTTTTTTTGTAATAACGAATAATAATGTCAAAATAATAAGTCTAATGTCTAATAATTTTGCAAGGAAAATCCATTTTTTCATCACAGAGTGACTGGATTATAGATAGTTTAATTTTGATTACTAGTGTGTTTGTAAGGTTGTATCTCCGGTCGAAAGTGAGGTATACCTTTAGCGAGGTCGTGCGCGTCAATGTTGACAATGTTGCAGCCGATGGCCTGCGAGGAGACCAGCGCGAGGGTCAGGTTCTCGTGCTTGGTGTACAGGGTCAAGTTCTTCTTGTTGATGGCGCGCTCGTCTATCGTGTCCGGGCACGAGTGGTTTATGACTTTGCTAAAAATATACAGTATTTATATTTTTATGTGGTAGACAAAACTGATGGTTATTCGTATTGGTGAGGGATGTTGTTGCGCCTTGTCTGCTGGAGTAAATAGGAAAAGTGGGTGTGTACTTATGTATGCACGCAAGAAGTTATACTATACTTCTATGGCCTAACGAAGCAAAAATAATTAAAATGATTTAATCCTCGTGCTATTCTACGTTTTTAGAAATAACAATTTTGTAAAAATCTTGCAAAGATGGCTGTGAGATTTAATTATTAAATAAGGTATACGGCTGAATGGGCTTGAACCCTTTGCCTGTCCTAATAATGGACGAAGAAACCAAAATAACGAATGACGCAAACGTCAAAAAATTTTAGGAACAAACTTTAACCTGTTACTTTTGTGTTACAGTGATGCGCGCGCATCTTGTAAATTTCACTCTCATCATTTTTTCATAACGCGCCTAAAGAAGTATAACTTCAATAAAATATTTAATTAATTTACGTAGAATAAGCAACTAGACTCACAATCACACTGAAAAATTGTCTGAAGCTAAACTTTGCCTACCCGACTATTAGGCAGAGCACAACTAAACGTTATTTCGACCGCGCTTTGAATACAACGCCACGCATTGTCAAAGTGTTCAGCGAAAAACTATCCAAATTAAAAAAATATGGGGTATTTCAGGTATTCAAATACCACATATGATTGACCCCCTTGAAATTAACAAGATTGTGTAACTAATTTGACATTTTGAATCATTTTGTTCAACAATTACATTTCAATTGCTAAAACAAAACGTTCTTGCCTCGTGTACGCGTCCGAGCTTCTTATGAGCGTCTCTTTCACACCATAATAAAACTCACAAGAATTTCAAAACGAAACATCTGAAAATTACAAATGAATATTCCCTATATTGGGACCTTTCAAATGAAACAAATTAAAAATCAGTGTTGATTCTGTATAAATATGATTATAAATAGCTTTAATAGCATATAATATTCAGATCTTTAGTTGAATTTACTTTAATTTGAATCGTGTAAGATAGTTGGCACTACAGTAGTGCTAACTTATATTTGACAGCATTAACACGGATGGCTGTCATACCCTTTATAAGCTAGAGTGCTAAATTTGAGTACGAATTTTAAGTGGAAACTCTACCCAAATACAGTGATTATTCGAATGTTGTGTGTTTAAATTACCAAAACACCAGAGTCCTGAGCTAGTCGAAATACACACCACGTGATATAATTATCCTTATTTGAAGTCGGTAAAAACTAATATAATTTTTCCCCTTTATTACCAAAGAATCAATCCATCCTTGAGCTTTTCGTAGAGCTGCTTGCCTTCAGGGTCGATGGGTAGCAGGTGCTTTAAATCTGGGTCGTGCTCCAGGTTACTGTTTATCCAACCGGAGAACGCCATCTGTTCCTCTTGGCGAACCGAATGCGTCGTACCTGAAATTTTTACCGCGTAAAGTGTGATAAGTCACATCATTCATGTTCTATACTTCAATAGTCACGACATTGCAGCGACAAACTTCTTTAGGCAGATTACACATTTATTTATATACTATAGTTTTTTAAGGGTTAGAAGCAATAACTTACTATCCACACATAAGGACATATCATTCGCAGTCTGATAGCGGAACGGCCAATGTATGCTTAGCGTAAACACACTTTTCTTTAGTCGTGTGTCAACTGTCATTGTTCAAATCAAACCTGAACTGAATAATAAATGTTTTACATTGCTGCCTATTGACCAAGTATATTTTAAGCAACTAGAGTAAATATGGTTAAATATAGAGTCGTTTAATTGTAGCTATACTTTTACATTAGGCTTTCGTTCTCAACTTGGGCGATAACGGCCCCTTGTGGGCGTTTGAGACTTTCGGGGGGGCAGTAGAAGACCCAGAGAAAATTAGGGGGCATTGAGATGGCGCAGATGGGGCGTGGGTAGATTAAAAAATATAGTCTAAAAAGGCAAAAAAATACACGAAAATACTCTAGAAAAAAACATATTCTCAAAGTGGGCGGTGAGCAAAATAAGGTTGAGAAACTATGGCCTAATGTCACTAAAAGTTATGTGTTATTATTATTATAGGCTTCAAAACATGCAATACTCATTATTGATAACATTAAATATTATTACCATCACTTGATGCTTCACTCATGCCTCCTAGATGTTCTAAATTCTCCTTTTTACTGACTGCCTGTTTAAATGTGCTGGAAACCTGAAAATGTTTAAACAAAAATATAATTTAAGGACATAATATATTTAAATCATAAATTGAAGCTCGTGTGAAAGTTCTCGCAATCATAGGGATAAATCTATCTTTACTTAGTACGAGATATGCTTTCCTTAAATAACATTACCCAGACCTATAAGCGCTTAAGAGGCGAATAATCATAATAAATCGATTAAGTGCCTCTCGAATTGTGTCGAGCGGTGTAATAATAATAAACAAGTAAACATGCTGTTTACGTAACAACTAGTTGTCAACAAAACTATAATAATAATAATAAATCTTTATTTGTTGCCAAGAAAAAATACAATTTTGCTTAAAATTACCCTCGACCCCCAAACTAGGACAGCCCGTGACATGGGGGTCAGTCTCTTCCCAGTTGTGCATTATAAAATGTCAAATAACAAACATCAACATATTTTAAGGTCTAACAATGGAAGTTATGCAACAATTTATGAACACAGAAACTATTTTATATATAATTTAGGGCGTGTATTGTGTGTGTGTGTGTGTGTGTGTGTGTGTGTGTGTGTGTGTGTGAGTATGTGTTTAGCTTTTTATTTTCAAATGCTATACCTGGTTTAAGTAGTGGTTATCGAATAAGATTTTCAGTAGCTTCGTAATTTAGGTTTCTTAACATGTTCTTGAGTTTATGTCTAAGTTCATATATATTACAATGCATAATTTTAAGTTTTGTATTAATATTTTTGAAAAGATATCGTCCCAAATAGTTATATTGGCGTTGTGCAAATGAACTTTTTGTTCGGGGAATGTGTATTACAGGTCGACGTCGGGGAGTACTGTCCAGTGGTGGAATTCGGTGCATCCGATGGTAACGTGTAACGCTTCTGTCTATATACAGCTGACGTACCGTAAGAAGTTCAGTGATTTTGTATAGTTCTATATATATATACTATAACATAACTGTACCTATCTTAGCGTGTAAGAAATAAGGTCGAGATTCGCTACACTGGTTCCTTTCCAATATTCGACGTGACCTTCGCAACAATATTAAAATAACTAATTTATTTCGTTAAGTATTAAAGTCGTTATAATTATCATTCCAAATGTGATGAACGTCCACGAACGACCAAATTTCGAACCCAAATATTAGTAATTGATATTAATTATATTCTATTAAATTTTGTAGATGTGATTCTGTACTATAACTCAGTTTATAAATATGAATGTATTAAATAATTTCAATGAGACTTTGGTGCATTTTTGCCTGCACAGATTTTAAAACAGTTTTACCATTTAAGCGGCAATCGATTGAAACAAAACAAACAAGAAATTTTTGGCAATCGATTGAAACAAAACAAACAAAAACATAAACAATCTGTCGTGACAACAATGCATTGCAATAAAACATTCAATACATTTAAGATCTGCGATGATATAGTGGTTAATGACCTTGCCCACTTTGCTAGAGGACCCGGGTTCGAAACCCGGTAAATGTAAACATTTATATGATGAAGATGCATGTTTCTTTCCGAGTCATGGATGTTTCTTTATGCTTAAGTATATATATCGTTGCCATGTTCTGCCGTGAAGCAGATGTGTAAGCATTATTGTGTTTCGGTCTGAAGGGCACGGGTATCTAGTGAGATTACTGGGCCAATAAGACTTAACATCTTATGTCTTCAAGATGACGAGCGCAATAGTTATACGGTTAGGTTAGTGCCGCTCAGAATTTTTGGGGTTTTCAAGAATCCTGCACTGCATTGTAATGGGCAGGGCGTATCAATTACCATCAGCATGTCATTTAAAAAAAAGTATGATATGATAAAAGTTGAAAATAACAGATTGTTACCTGTTGCGCTTTGAGGTTGGCGCACAGCTCTTCGAACTCCTTCAGGGTGATGCCGTTCTTCCTGGAGTCTCCGTTCACCGCGCCGTTCATGGCTCTGCCGTGCTTGGTGCCGTTGTCGTTGTACTCTTCTATCATGCAACGGACCTGGAAGATGAAAATTAAATGAAATATTATTTAAGCCAGTAAAAAAACACTAGACCGGCCCCAAACTCATCTCGGTAGATTTTCTCATGCTGTGTGTATCTGTTAGACTTCCTAATACGACATTGTCACTCAGTTGCAGCTCACTCCAAAACTGTTTATTTAATCTGATTTGTGTATTGTTAAAGATCGAAGACGCATTGTTGGTAGGCCCCCCATAAGATGGACTGATGATCTCGTTAAGATCGTCGACCATAAAAACTTTCAAACCGCACCTGAAACTGTAATTTGTATTGTAGCCACTGGTTAATAGTACAAGTGGCCCGGCAGATGGCAGGTTAAAAACCAGCCTCCCATATAATCCACGTAATGTTCAGATCACTTGAAACTCCTTTTTTATAAAGTAGAGGGGGCAAAGGGGCAAGAGGCTCACTTAATGGGGAGTGGTGAGGAAACTGCCCATGAACATCCGCAAGAGATGCGTTGGCGAGCTTTCAGGTGCGAGTATGCTTTTTTTTAAATGTCCATAAGCCGGTGATGTCTGTGCGAAATTTCTTGCAAATCGCTCGTGTATGGAATGCTGCAGATGTCAACATGATGCGGGTAGTATTTTTCATTTTGCCGTATTGTCCGGTGGTGGATTTCGGCCGCTGGAATCAACCCGAACTGCTACTCTGCACTCTACGTGATTTATGCGGTAGAAGATGCAGAGAGAACCCACAACTCTACGCAACGCCAAAGAACCAAGCCGATCGGAGATGACTTGATCGTCGAAAATTCAATCTGCTCTTCATTTAATGCGGTCAAATGGAAGAAGCTGGTACTGGGGAGCACCCGCCCAGGGGTGAGAACAGTACTGCATATAAGGCCGAATTTGTGCCTTATATAGTTGCAGGCGGTGGCTTATAGTGATGTACTGTCTCGCCTTACTGAGTTCACCAAGCTTTTCAGCGGCCAGTTTCGCCTTCTTTTCCAAGTGACCACGGAACTGATATATCGACGCCAAGTATGCCGATACAGGCTGTGGCAGTTAGAGGAGTGGTCACGAATCGAGGGGATACGATACGACAAAGGGAGACTTTTTAGCGGAGAACGCACAAACGTGTGTCTTCTTGGACAAAATTTTTTCGGCCCCATTCCGAGACTTTGAATAGCATAGTCTTGATTTCAGACACAAGTTTGTTCGACGCTATCCCGGGACAAGTTTTACTAGTTTTTGTTTCAATAAAATCAAGCGAGTAGTTTTAAGTCATGATCATTTTCGTTTCCGCATTATTTAAATTATTCATCGGCGCAAAATGGTCGCGTGACGTCATAACATCGCACGCCGCTATCTATGAGTGTAGTGTAGTGACGTCAAAACGGTCAGTGACTCCGCCGCGCAGCGCCTAGCTAAACAGTTTAATGTTTCAGTAACTATACGTTGAGTCCCACGGACGAGTAAAAAAATAAGGACTCCGTGTCAACTTACATAACAGTGAGGCACCAAAACAAGCTGGTTAACGTGTAAATACAACAAGCCCACGCATACACTAATATAAGCCGATCGGCCGCCATAATGAGATTTGCCGTCGTCTGTGACAGATCAGTTTGCATCACAATAAAATATTTCAAAAATGCCGTCGTGCGTTGTGAAAAAGTGTAAGTGTGTAAAACAATATTATATTTGTGGATATACGATTATTTAAAGGAGAAAAAATTTTGCAACTGGTATAGCCCGTAACCGCACACACACTAGCATAAAGGTGCTTTACTTGCTAATATCACGGCGCGGAGTCCTTCTTTTTTTACTAGTCCGTAGTCGAGTCTATGATATGTTTTACCCATTCAGTTTGTTTTTAATAGGCCATACAGAAGTAAGGTGAAAATCTTCATTTGGTGATATTCTTCATTGTACCCAATTGTGTTTAATAAAAGGCAAAGGGCTTTCTCCCCCATACTACAAAGCTGTGGAATAAGCTTCCTTGTGCGGTGTTTCCGGGACGATTCGACATGGGTACCTTCAAAATAATACCTTCCTTAAAGGCTGGCAATGCTCCTGTGATTCGTCTGTTGTTGCAAGAGAATGTGCGGCGGTGATCACTTAACACCCACCCGTACGCTCGTTTGTCCTCCTTTTCCCATAAAAAAAATTCTTCATTGTACCCAATTGTATTTAATAAAGGGCACAGTGTAAACAGTAGATTGGATCTCAAGCCATGTCACGGGTGCATGTTCTATCATAATCTACATTCATTCTTCCATGATGCATTCAGTTTTTATTGTCACTGGTCAGCTGATAAATCAGTTCGTTCTGACACTTTATCCCATAAAAATTATTAATAAAGAAATAAACGTACCTTCCATTGTGGTATTTTATATCCGACACTGTCTAACGCGTCCTTCAGCTCTTTGAGGTCGATGTAGCCGTTGCCACTTGTGTCCAGCTGGAATAAATGGGCCTTTGTTATTATTAAAGCTCAGTACACACTTCGTCAACAAGATCAAGATCACTTCCAGGTCTTGGTCTCAGTAATACGGAACCGTAAAGATTCAAAGATATTTATTTTACTCGTGGCACTTTGGAAGTGTCTCTTTGCACTTTGGAACTATTCAGTCTAGAAAATAAAAAATATTAGAAACCTCAATTTATTGTAACCCCCAAAATTTATTGTTTTTCTTCTATTTTTGTGAAAATCTTAATGCGCTCTAATAGTTTCGGAAAAAAGTGACATACGACGGACAGACAGACAGACAGACATGACCAATCTATAAGGGTTCCGTCTTTTTGCCACTCGGCTACGGAACCCTAATAAAAAAGTGTCTGTGCTTATGTCCGCACGAAAGAAGTTATTCTTCTTTGGCCTAACAAAACAAAAATCCTTAAAAAAATATTCCTCGTGCTATTTCACGTCTGATGAAATAAACAAAAAAACAAGCAATGAAAATATTCTTATATCGTATAATTTAGTCCGAAGTATGATACAAATGGTCTAGTTGACCAACTAATGTCACGGTGTCGAATTTGCGTGACGGTGTGCGCGTGCATCGTTAAAAACTCACTCGGATAAATTTTCCCTAACGCGCCAAACGAAGACTAATAAAATGTCTTAAGTATGTCACATTATTGTTATGTAACAAGCGACTACTATAGAGTCAAGCAATAAATAATCGTTATCGATTATTCCAATCGATTCTAAATCGGTCGCAGCGACCTTTGCTCGTTCGCTCATAACTAATAACTAGGGTACGAGTAAATTAGCTACTAATTGTATGTCCCATTAGATTGATAAGCAATTGCTACAAATATTATTAAATGATTTGTGTATCTCGTTGGGAAGACAGATTGTGAAGCTTCGAGGGGAAGAAATAAGGTGTTAATGACAAGTAATTTTCTCGACTTATATTATAAATGTGAATGTAAGTTTGTTTGTTACGCTTTTACGCCGGAGCTTCTGAACCGATTATGATGAAATTTGTTACAGCGATAGACTAGAGCTTGGGAAGGGACATAGGCTACATTTTATCCCACAAGAAACAACGGTTCCCGCGGGATTTGTGAAAAACTGGAATTCACGTCGATGAGGTATAACTATTCCAATAGTAGGTTTAGGTTGCCATAGCAATCTTCCTCGAAATAAGTTTAATATAACATTTTGCGAACGGGAGCGAAAACGGGAACCGGAACTGGAATAGGACACGAGATAACCTTCAATTCCAAACTTACTTATTATTTTTAAAAACCCTTTACTATGCGTACGAAATCAGCTAGTAATGTATAATATGCATAGTAATGTACAACAAATATTTAATCGTATTAATCCGCACTTATCTTTAGATATATCATGTGAAAATAAAAATGTAATTCAATATCACGCCGATTGCTGTAATAAATATATAGCAACTAATAACGATTGTAGATATTACAATTGAGTCACATTTCTAACAATAATTTTACTTACTTCTGTGTACAAAAAGATTCGTGTCCCGTGATGGATTTTTTTTAATGAAAATACGGGACGAGACGAGCAGGACCTTCAGCTGATGGTTATTGATACGTCCTGCCCATTACAATGCGGTGCCGCTCAGGATTCTTGAAAAGCCCAAAAATTCTGAGCGGCACTTCAAATGGGCTAGTCACCTTGAGACGTAAGATATTAACTCTCATTTGCCCAGTTATTACACTAGCTACGGCGCCCCTCAGGTTGAAACACAATAATGCTTACAGATTACTGCTTCACGACAGAAAAAGGCACCTTTGTATCCAAAATCTAGCCGGCATCCTGTGCAAAGGAGCCTGGTATATATTTATGATCTTGAGCGGTGAGAAATACTTATGTGCAGGTGTATGGATATTCTCAATATTATAATAAATGATCATCTATTCATTTGGCTCAAGAATCTACATTCGTATGTTATAAACTATTATATGCTTATCAAAAGTGCATAGTTTTGAACAAAATGATTTTAAACTGTAATGAGCTCAATGAAAGTGACAAAGCCGCGATTCAAAAGTTGATAAAGACCACTTGAATAAGTTTATTCTAGATCGCTGTTATGAAACGTTGGACGGCATTCACCACTCAAACAATGCGATTTACATTATTCAATTAAAAATAACATATCCGAAGGCTATCACAATTACCAATTACGTATTGCATAATATTAACCTATATTAGGTAATAAAAAGCTGTGTTTTAATAATGGGATAAGATACGAGCAGATGCTCTCTTCCTGATGTCACAATACAGTACCACAAGGGTCTATTCTTGGACCATTTTTCTTCCTTATCTATATAAATGATCTTCCTAATCTTATAGAAAAAAAAAAAACAAGGTATACTACCTTGCGGAACACACTTCACTGATATTCAAAATAAAAGTAACCAAGCTATGTATGATGAAGTAAACAATATTCTATCTGACATCGTGTACCTACTGGCTTCGCGCTAATAACCTAATGTTAAACAGTAATAAAACGAAATATATAAAATTTACCATACCAAATGACATAAATGTAAGGTGTAAAAGAGGTGATAAAACCGCTGGAATCTGCTATATTTCTTGGTATTACTCTGGATTCCAAATAACAATGGGGTCCCCATATTGAAGGATTGGCTAATAGACTTAGTTAGGAGATTGGACAATTAACTAACATAGATACGGCGCGACTTAGTTTTCTTTAGTTATTATATTATAGTATTAGGTCCTATGGTATATTGCTATGGGGTAACGCTGCTGATATTAATACAATCTTTGTGCTGCAGAAGAGGGCTATTTGTGCTATTTATAACCTAGGTCCTAAAGAATCAAAAATTCAAAGAAATTAACATCCTGGCTGTTGCTTCTCAATTCCCAAAAAAATTGTATTACGAAATTTAAAAGAATTGTTAAAAAACGTTTGTGTGGTAAAGGACTTTAATTATAAATGACTTTTATTAATGATACCACATATTGGGAATGGAGCGACCGCCCTCAGGCTAATAAATAATAAGTTTAATTGTACGTTTTTTTTTTTGAAATTATATTTTTTATAAAATGAAGAAGCCCGCTGAGTTTGTTGTGCCCGTTCTTCTCAGGCACACTTTTTGGAATGAGTTGATATCTTTGACTTTCAATAAGTGATATCACATCCTATCTATATAAATAAAAATGAATTGCTGTTCGTTAGTCGCGCTAAAACTCGAGAACGGCTGGACCGATTTGGCTAATTTTAGTCTTGGATTATTTGTGGAAGTCCAGGGAAGGTTTAAAAGGTGAATAAATAGGAAAATGCTGCTAAATTAAATAAAAGCAACAAATTTGTTTTTCCTTTGATGTGTCCATACATAATTTCTATGAGAGAATTTATTGACGCACGGTTTGACAGTTCTGCTGTGAAACAATTTCATTACGACAAAAGGGTGCATATTTTACGAAGTAATTTTTGATTTTATGATATATTATTGACAAATTCATATAAAAACATTATTCTATTTATTATATACAGAACAACGTGTGTCGGGTCAGCTAGTTTTGAATAAAAATATTTTAATTTTGGAAGTAAAGGAACGCCCGATTGACTCACGCACAACACACACACATGATTTACACCGTCGCTAAGCAATCTTGGCAAGACTGGTCTCTGTAGCGCCGCGACGTCATAATAAAATTGTTTTAGAACAATCGAGATAATGAGTGCAAAAATACTCTAATAAGATAATAAATACGAAGACAACCTATACATTGCAAACAAAAGTTTTTTATATTACAATAAACCAACAACTATCCATTTTTAAATTACATGTACATGTTAAACCACTAAATTTAAACTCACTTTCGGTCATTCACAGTTGTATTCTATACTTGACACTAAGTGTAACACACATGTATATTCATCACATATTTTCACTTTCATGCCTAAGCCAGTAGCCCAGTAAAAAGGTAACAGTAGTTTTTATTTCCTAGATTACTCGCTCCATTAGTCCTACTGCCATGTGTAGGAGCCATTACTTGGATTATTGATTCCGTATATTTTAATTGTTTGTTGAATGCGCATTTCTATCAATAAATTTTAATGTTGGTTCCAAGTAATTACATATTCAATACTTAAATATAATGCTGTAACGAATTGTACCCTCTATTGAATAACGATGGAGAGCATATTATATTGAAACGTATACTTCCAGTAGGTATTCAGAGCCCCAGCACTTCTAAGTAATAAGGTTTACCATAGAGCCTGAACCAGTGGGAGGCTTCTTTGCACAGAATGCCGGCTAGATTATGGGTACCACAACGGCGCCTTTGTCTGCCGTGAAACAGTAATGTGTAAGCATTATTGTGTTTCGGGCTGAATGACGCCGTAGCTACTAAAATAACTGGGCACATGAGACTTAACATCTTATGTCTCTAGGTAACGAGTGTAATTATTGTAGTGCCGCTCAGAATTTTTGGGTTATTCAAAAATCCTGAGCGGCACTGTATTGTAATCGGCAGGGCGTATCAATTACTATGAGCTGAACGTCCTGCTCGTCTCGTTCCTTATTGTCATAAAAATATACATCATGCTTAATATTAGACGTAATTACAAAGTTTTTCAAAAAGAAGTTCGTTGTACGATCATAACCACAACAATTTTATGCCACTGAAACAAAGTACTAAAATTAAGTTTTGTAGAATTAACTTTTTAATGGCAATTACAGAAAGAGAAGAAACGGCGCAAACTCTCGCAGTACCTACTCTTTTTCGGCCTAATTAGAAAAAAAATATTTTATATTGCATAGCTATTACTATACAACAATTATAATAATCACTAACTGCTCCCACGTTCTTCGATCGTTTACACTTTACATATTTCGCTGATGACAACCAAGACTGAGATATATAGAGCATACTTAGACTTTGCTCAGACTATACTCAAGTTAAACTTAACTGAGTGTAAGCTTAGCATGATCTTTGATTTTGTTTTTATTGTCATTTGACAGCTGAAATTATGCTGAGCTTAAACAGCTTAATGGAAAAGTCAAGTTCGCGTTTTATCACACTCAGCTAAGTTTCAGGTAAGTGAAGTCGCGTGTGAAGTGCGAAGAACGCTTTTTAGATCTCAAGCTAAGATTGCGGCTCCGAGTAAATATAAGTGTATATAATATAGTAATACATATTTCCTTTTTTTTAACCGACTTCAAAAAAGGAAGAGGATCTCAATTAGTCTGTATGTCGATAGAGGTACGATACTAGGCCGAATCTTCTTTATGCTATCCGGATATAAGTCGGTGTCAGCCAAGGTAGGTTTGTAACTACTTACATCGTTATAGGTGAGATGTGCTTGAGTCGCACGCGCGACGTGAGGAGGCGAGAGCGGGGCCGCGGCGGGAGGACACCAATTTCAAAAATAACAATAATCGTAACTAGAATTAGATTGTATAAAAATACGCAATTATTTTTATACTCTTAAGTGCATATTATATCAATAATTTTATAATAGTGATTTGAAGACGGTTGTTTTTTTGTTCAATTTTTTTTTAATTTTCAGTATATCCGGCCAGATTTAGGAGGTACCTACTCTTAGCACCCTGTTTATGATAATAATATTGGAACAAATGACAATAACAACATAGGACTATAACAGTAAATCATCAACATAACCGCTTCCTCATCGACGCGGTGAGGACAGGACATTAAGCCGTATGAGTCACCGCCATGAATCACCGTACAACGAAACGTGTTTACATAACACACATGCATTGTGCGTACGTACTTTACGTGTTACGGAACGTTTTTAACAATATCCAAGTGATTGGTGTTGTGTAAATAACATTGGTTTAGTCAAATTAATAGTGTCCTTTAGTTAGTCATCCATACCTGATGAATATGACAATCACTTTTTGTTTAGCCTTAGAGTATGTACCCAAAAGAAGTCACCACGCTATAGTAACGGTAGGAGGGGGTAATGCAATTTTTTTATATATATATATATATATATAAGAGAGGCAGACGGACAAGAGGCTCACGGGATGGGGCAGCCGCCCATAGACATCCGCAAAATCAGGTGTCAAGAGATGCGTTGCCGGCCTTTAAGGTGCGAGTATGCTCTTTTCTTGAAGGTCCCTAAGTCGTATCGGTTCGGTAAAACAGCAGCCGTTAATTTATTCCATGAAGTGGCTGTGCGTGGCAAGAAATTTCTTACAAAATGCGCAGTTGTGGAATGCCAGACGTCAATAATTAAGAATTTAAGGTGATAGTTGGCGAAATTTTGTATTTCCGAAAATTCGTACTGTTGCAAACATATTATGAACAATAGCTCACAGTCATGGCACTTGCGACCGTGAGAATGTTATATATAGGGAAAAGATTTGATTGTTTTTTGTTCTGTATAAGCTCAAAAGCAACAGAAACGATTTAAAAAATTCTTTAACCAAAAGAAAGCTCTTTTAGCCTTACATCATTTATACGTCAAGATAAAATGTGACAGCTGTGAAAACGTCGAAAAAAATCGACTGTTAACCTCTATTTTGAGCAATGGACGCACACTTACAAAACGTGACATAGTTTGTCACGCACACTAAAGTAATAGACCTGGCCTGTTTTCATCGGTTGTCTTACAGCAAGAGGCTCTATCTACACGTTTAAATTATCTATGATCACGGGTCACTTGTCGATATACATATATTATATTCTAAGTGGATACGTTTTAAAATATATTTATAATTCTCATCGAAAACAGTTCACGGCTGTATACGCTCCGAGACACAATGAAATGATTATGATTTATCTCAAGTATCGATCTTTAAAAGTTCAACTACCTGCCGTTAATCGGGGCGCCAACCTTCACAAAGCTCAAGTCACACATGGAGCTGGCACATACCACGACACTACACATACTAGTACATACGCTCCGTGTAATATTTCTGTATCTACGTCTTACTGTTTTGATGAGAAAACTTACAAATTCAAATAATTTTATTCAAAATAGGATGTGATTCACTTATTGAAAGTCAAAAACTTCAACCCATTCCAAAAATAATGCCTCAGACCTGAGAAGAACGGGCGCAGCAAACTCGGCGGGTTTTCTTTCATAAAAAAATATGGTTACAATGTAAAATCGTACTATTAAACTTATTATTTAATAGCCTGAGGGCGCTCGCTCGATTCCCAATCTGCGGTTTCAACGAATAGCAAGCACATAAACTTTTTGAAAAAAGCTGATATTTTGACAGGTGAATAAAGATTGAAAATAAGGGTTCTTTTCCTATATTTGGGTCAAAATAAGGAAAAAAATAAATGTCTCAATTCAAATAGATTACAGTGTATTTGGAACATAAAAAGGTAACTTTTTACAATATTTCGTGAAAAAAATTTTTTTTTTGTAAAAGAAAACTAAAAAAACCAGAAACTTGGTTTTTTGAATTTTTCACATAAAACTTTGAGGTTATGTGAAAAAAGTGTAAATACAAAAGTTGTAGATATCTTTATTACCTACAACTTTGCCAATTAACTTATTGCCATAGGACTTGTAGTTTTGCCGGAAATCGAGATAAACCATTTTATACCCTAAAACACCCCCCCTTTTCCACTTCCAAATTTTTGTTATATTCTCGTCCTTTACCAATGGGTTTCATCCAACTATTATTTTTTTTGTTTTGGTCAAAAATTATCGACCTATGGTCTATATGGAGAATTCGTTATATTGTATAAAAATGTTATTTATTACGAAAAAAAAAAATTTTTTTGTAAGACACAGTGTTGGTAGGCCAAGACAAGATGGACCGACGATCTGGTCAAGATCGCCGGAATACGTTGGATGAGGTTAGCGCAGGACCATCGTCGTGGAGATCTTTGGAGGTGGCCTTTGTCCAGCAGTGGACGTCTCCTGGCTGATTTGATGATGATTTTTTAAATTATAATAATCCATACACATTAACCCTAGGTTTCTTTTAATATCGTGTTATTCTGGATACAATATTGAATATACCCAAGGTTGACTTAGCGAAAATATTGAGTTCTCATCATAGTGTTATATTCTTTCCCCCTTATTCATAATGGTCCGCTAACTTAAAACAGCCGCTTAGGAGTGTTTTTTCTCATTCTGACTCAGGTGAATAGAAGAAGACAGAGTGAGAATTAGCAATGCTTTAAGTTAGCAGACTATTATGAATAAGGGGGTATGTCTATTTCGTACATGTTTAAGTCTTAAAGTATCCATATCTCCAATTTTTTACTTTGAAAGTTTCTTTTAAAACACAGATGCAAGTCAAGCTAAAAAGCGCATAAATAAAATATTTGCATTTTGAATTGATGATGTCCATTGAACAGTCAGAACACACCCTTAGTTTTAATATCGACCTTCCAATCACGAGGATCATCTAGGACGTTTGGAAGATTTTCTTTGCACAGGATGCCGGCTAGATTATGGGTACCGCAACGTCGCCTTTTTCTGCCGTGAAGCAGGAATGTGGAAGCATTACTGTGTTTCGGTCTGAAGGGCGCCGTAGCTAGTGAAATTACTGGGCAAATGAGACTTAACATCTTACGTCTCAAGGTGTCGCTCAGAATTTTTGGGTTTCTCGAGAATCCTGAGCGGCATTGCATTGTAATGCGCTGAGCGTATCAATTACCATCAGCTGAACGTCCTACTCGTCTCGTCTCTAACTGTCATAAAAAAAGGGTCACATAAAATAGATTACCCCTACAATACTCAACAGATGGCCGTTCCATATTGATACCACAAAAGATTGCCATACAAGTGGCTGAAGATGCCATATTATTATTATTCCATACGAGTCACAAGCCATATAATTTGTTTAGGCAGCTGATAAACCAAGCTATAGTAAAAAAAAAATAATCTCTTCTACTCTCAAAATACACACAAGACTTTTGTTGTTAACAGTTCTGTAATTTTTGTTGTTATATCTCGCTGTTTTTCATCATTGTAATAATAATAATCATCATAACAACACAACACCTTTAAATCAATCTATAATACTGAAAAATTAATCGGTGGTTCTTTATCTATACATATAAATAAAATTGGAGTGTCTGTTTGTAATATTGAAATAACCGTTTTTTACTACATGCATATGAATATATATACGGTACTTACACCAAAATAACATTTTTTACAACTTTAGTCTGTCTGTCTGTTTGTTCCGGCTAATCTCTGAAATGGATGGGTCGATTTTGACGGAACTCTTGTTGACTGATGTAATAAGGAGTAACTTAGGCTTATTTTAAAAGTGATGTTGCAATGTCCAAGAAACGGTCTAACTCTAAAAATAATTTATATGGCAAAACAACGTTTGCCGGATCAGGTAGTTAATAATAATATCCTAGTGATGCTTGTTTTGCACACCGTACCAAAGCGACGATGTGACGTCATCTAACTCAAGTCCAGAGATAATGTAACCGGGTAGTAGACTAGACAAGACAGCACGTTTACTGACAATAGTGTATTTTAGCCATAGTTAACATTATCAACTATTACATCAGTCATTGTCATGCTCTTTTGTTTACTGGTATATAATTTTGTTATTCAAAAACAAATCTTTATTTGTGACTGTTTCTTAATAAATAATAAAAACGGAAATATATTATTTTTCACCTTCTGACTTTTACCCCTTGTCGCACTTTGCCCTTTAGGCTATTAAATAATAAATTTAATTGTGCGATATTACATTGTAACGATAATTTTATTAAAAAAATTTTAGGTAAGCCTTAAGAGTTTCTTGCGCCCGTTTTTCTTATATCTGAGGCATACTTTTTCAAATGGGCAGTAGTTTTTCGCTTTCAAAAAGTAATTTCACATCCTTTTAAGTATAAATAAAAATATTTGAATTTGAACTATTAATATTATCTCGAGAGATTCAACGCACTTCTGACGAGATAGAACAGGATAGAATTATCACCTATTCAATTATATAATACTAGCTTTTACCCGCGACTTCGTCCGCGTGGAATAGTCACTTTGAGCAGTATATAATTTTTGTTAAATATTTTGCCAATAATACACATACAAACTGTTGCGGTTAACTATAAATTTTGCTCATTTTAATAGACCTTTATAAACTACTTTATTTTGTTTTTCCATCCTTTGCTAAAACATTTTGCGCGTTTGATATTCGTAAGAACGACACATAATATATATTCCTATGGAAAAAACATATTTTTCTTTAAGGAATAAACTTTTAATCGTTCTATTTTTGTACCAAATATAATCAAAATCGAATTCCTAGCTAGGTGTGAAAGCGCGACTTTGTTTGGACTACCATACTAACTTTCATCCCCTCCAAACTTCTTATTCGCGATAAAAGGTAGCTTATGTCCTTCTCCAAGTTCTTGTCTATCTCTGTACTTAATTTTATCAAAATCTTTTTAGCGGTTTAGGCGTGAAAGCGTAACAAACAAACTTACATTCACATTTATACTGTTACTATGGTGAGAAACCAGTAATATTAAAACATGTCAGTTTATAGAAATAAGTTAATGATTGTGCATGTTGATAGATCGATAAAACTGTGCGTAGAGTCTAGACGATGACCTCGCCTTTTTTTGAATACTAATTTCGTTAAGGTTTGTGAACAAATTATATTTTAACTGATATTTAAAGTACTCATTATGTTGTTTATTTATATATGAACTACCAACAGAAAAACATGTGATACGGTAATATTAAAAAGTCTTACCCCCTTATTCATAATAGTCTGCTAACTTAAAGCATTGCTAATTCTCACTCTGTCTTCTTCTATTGACCTAAGTCAGAATGAGAAAAAACACTCCTAAGCAGCTGTTTAAACTTAGCGGACCATTATGAATAAGGGGGTTAGCCGCTAACGATACTTAATATAATATAATTACACTATTTGACCTGACAGACGTTATTTTACACATTATAAATAATATACTGTTTTATTTATGAATTTGTCAATAATATTTCATAACATCAAGAATTATTTCATAAAATATGCTCCTTGTTGTTATAATAGAATTGTTTCACAGCAGAACTGTCAAACCGTGCCTCAATAAATTCTGTCATAGAAAATATGACCATAAAAAACAAATATTGTAAATATAAATAATTATGGGTCCCAAATCGTAATATAACTATCCTAGATCTCTCAAATTAGACTAAACTGCACTCCGTAAAGTAATCCTCATTTAAATCCGTTTATTAGTTTAGGAGTTCACTGGAAACAAACATCAGGACACTGGATTTATATATATTAAGATTTATATGGAGTTAAAGCTATTTTTTATTAAGCGACTTCTATTTATTTATATTATATAAATAAATAGAAGTCGCACAAAAGGTTAAAAAAAGTTATGTAAATGTTAAATTTACATAACGAAAGGTTAACTTTAGCTATAACAATCATGTTTTAACTTTATCCGGTTAACCATAACCGTCCAACCTTCGCCGGTAAAGCTATTAATGTTCAATAGCTAAATAGCGATCTATCAAAAGTTTCAAATAAATATTCGATATTAACTTGAGATTTCACCTTTTAACTTTAACTATGGCAAGGAATACGATGGTGCAACACATTCCGCAGTCTATGTTAAAGTCAGCGTTACTGTTAACATTAAATTTGACTTAAACCTTAACTATATAATAGCTAATGTGATACAACCCAGTCTTAAGAAACACAACTGCGCACAACAAAAAAAAATTAACATACAAAATTAAAAGTAAAACGCGATATAAGTAAAAAACTGCAAAGTTATTATTAAATCATACAGTGTCTCGAAAGATAAAATTTAAATGAAGACAATTTAAATATTTATCATTCAAGTTTAAGTAAGAAATGGTAACTGAATAATATTATAGCTTTACATAAAGAAAGTACAACTAGTTTGTGTCTGGCCTTATTTGCGCTAAATGTAAGGAGAGGTCAAGGACCGCGATTAGGGGACCGTTGACCCACTCGAGTTTTGGCAAATTGATTTAATGCATTGAAAAAACATTAGCTGTACTTAGTTTTTTGTATGTGAAGCTAACACATTAATTCTTGTTGGATTAATTGAAAATACTTTCGAATAATACCACTCGAAGCGATAAATGGGAACTCCTTAGATCATTTATACTATCTAGATGAGTCTTTTGCTGTTAGACAACCAATAAAATCAGGCCAGTAATATTAGTTAAGTATGCGTTTCAAGCTACATCTTACACTCCACATTTGTATGACACTTTGTGTTAGTGTGCGTGAATTTCTCAAAATAGAGGTTAGTTATAAACTCAATTTTTTTTTCAACGTTTTAACAGCTATCATAGTCTAGACGTATGATCTAAGGGAGATCTACTCATTTAATTAATTCATTAACATAAAATTTTAGTTGGCATTCACAAAAAGTACAGTCGCGTAAAGAAATAGTTCCTGAAATCAGAGAATAGCTGAATGAATTGGGCTATATTCTGCGTGTTTGAACTGCATCTTTGATAGGGAGTTTTCAGAAGCATATTATACAAATTAAATTTGAAACCAAAACTTATGAACGTTGCGAGTCTCGAACCCGCGTCTCTTGAGTTCCATCCGAGTGCTCTTACCAACTGAGCCAACCTTTCTTGTATTAAATGTATGTATTATGTATTAAAAATTGACTTGAGATGTCCGTCTTAATTTGAAAGAGCGGCATCTCAAGTCAAATTCCAAATATGCAATTATTGGGGTTGAGCAGTTTTTCAACTGTGAATTAGATCATGTAGATGCCGAAACCTGGAGTTGGACTTGCCTTTAAGGAAGATGTAGGGATTTTTTTTGAAGGGACCCGTGCCGTATCGATCCGGAAACACCTCACTAGGAAGATCTTCCACAGCTTGGTGGTTCATAGAAGAAAGTTCCTTCAAAACCCCACTGTGGAGAAACGCCTATAGCTACGTTTAGATCGATCCTCTTGCTATTAGACAGCGCATGACAACAGGCCATGTTTACGTCTTACACTCGCGATACGTCAGTCACTTAGTTTTAGTGTGCGTGCGTTGCTGTAAATAGTAGCTAACAGTTCGCCGCTATTTTTTTGACATGTTTACAGCTGTCACAGTCTATTTAGACGTTTAGATTATCTAAGGTTACAACGGCAATACTCTGTCAAATTCCAGCTGCCTAGCTATTGCAATTTTAGACTTCGACTTTGAACCCTGAAAAATGTAACATTCTTGCAATAACCAATTGAAACCTCATAGTTATCGCACTAGCTTCTACCAACCTTTCCGTTGCGGTTCTTCCAGTATGCACCATGAAATATGTGGCATTTTTCTTATTTTTACAGTAACTTCTTTAGCATCAAAAGCCTTAATCCAAATATTACAAGTTCTAATTTAACACTTTTTGTATCTCGGTAATACATTCGTAATTGTAAAGAATTTCCCAACTACATTATGCAAGTTTTGACAACCCTGTAACAGGTTGATGTTCTGCTAGACCAACGCGTGTGTACGAATAACTGGAGCATTACATCACGAAAGAACAATAAGAAAGACCTTGAAAATAAAACACCTACAGGTGTACAAACAAGAGCGCCGTGGACGACTGTGTTTACAAATTTCATAATGTACACGGAGTACCTATTGATTTTATTTATTCTCACACTCCAGACCAGTCCAGACTGACTCAACGTAGAGCCTTAGCCACATAGAGGCTATAACCTCGATATTCCAAAAACTCAACCGAGAGCGTGTTAGAAATATTATCCTTTTCTCCGCCACACATCCAGATGGTGGGGATGATATCCTAATTTGTAGCGTGTCGTGCGAAGGTGGAATTAGGCGGCAGGAATCAGGTTAAACAGCTCTTCGGAACACTCCCCGTGATAAATGCGGTAGAAGACACAAAATGAAGCGATGTCTCTACACAACGTCAAGTGATCCAGCCGTTCACAGAGCACTGAGTCCCCGACAATTCGACCTGCTTCGTAGAAACGTTGCACGTGGTCAAATGGATCGAGCAGATACTGGGGTGCGCCAGACCAGAGATGACATCAATACTCCATGTGTGGCCGGACCTGCGCTTTGTAGAGCGCTAGAATGTCAGCCGGCTTGAAGTATTGCCGTGCTCTATTGATGACGCCCAGCTTCTTCGAAGCCAATTTGGCTTTGCCCTTCAGATGGCCACGGAATTGGCAGTCGCTCGACATTTCGAGACCCAGTATTCCGATACTAGGCGAGGCTTTAAGAGGAGTGTTCTCGAAGAGCGGTGATACGACAAATGGGGTTTTTTTAGTGGTAAACGCGCAAACTTGAGTCTTCTGGGGGTTAAATTGGACAAGGTTCAATTTACCCCATTCCGCGACCTTCTCGAGCGAGGACTCGATAGAAGACACAAGTTTCTCCCGGCACTGGTCGACGATTTCCCGAGAGAGACCTGCATGGCCCGTGTATACGGCATCACCAGTGCTGTCATCTGCATAGCAATGTATGTTGGAGGTGTCCAACATATCATTGATATGCAGAAGAAACAGAGTAGGAGATAGCACACAGCCTTGGGGCACTCCAGCATTCACAGGCTTCGGGTTCAAGCAATATTCGTCGACAACGACCTGTATGCTACGCCCAGTGAGGAAGCTGGAGGTTCACTTGCACAAGCTCTCGGGAAGCCCAAATGATGGAAGATTTGAGAGGATTCGCTTTCCTTTTCTATCTTGCTGCATCCCCGTTAGAGATGTTCTTCTCTCTTGCACGTTTTTTCTGTCTACACACTTGTAAGCCTATGGTTTGTTTTCAAAAAGGAAAGTAAGTAGGTACTATCGTAATATGTTTTTAAAATTTAATCATCGCGGAACTTTAACAAAGTAATTATTATGACGGGTATTCACGATATATATTTTATTAATTGACACTAATAGTAATTAATGTGTCAAGAGTTCCTCGACGCCTCCGCATTTCTGCCGTGACCACGATTCATGCAATTGGATCGAAGTATCGGCTTTAAATTAATGAAATATATATCGTGAGTATCCGTCATAATAATTACTATACTATCGTTATATTTAACATTTTATTTTTAATGTCGACGCTACATTACCATAGCTGGACGATAACCATAAATACCAAGTTAAAACTTAAATAAGCACCCACATTAAATATAATGCCTACTACTAGCAATTAAATTTAGTAGTAACCCTCCCCCATAATCGTAAAATAAAATAAAAACACATTTATGACGGTATATGACAAAGGTCATAATACTTGCCCCTTAAACGTGAATCACCCTTGAGCAGGTATCACGTTTTACAAGGGAATTGTACCATCAAACTAGGGCTGTCAACTACAAATAAAGAAAATCATATTGCTTCTATCATAAAAAACATCTATGTTATTTTATGGTGGATAAATTCGTGTTTCCCGTGAAAATACGGTCCGATGTAATCGTAAAACTATTTCTAAGGGTTGACGGAAAGAAATCGGATTCTGGAAGCCGGAATTAGTGCGTGAACTACAATAGAAATAGTTCTACGACTACTTCGAACCGTGTTTACACGGATACCGATCGGATTCGGATCGAACGTAGGGCGAAATCTTTTTTTAAGCGACTTTTTTAAGCGGCAAATCGCCCGTGCAAAGTCAAAACACGTCGTCAAAATCGGCGAGCAGCTTTCCAGTTACCCGACCGGAACACGCAAGTTCTGGTCGTTGTCGAAAGCTGCACATGGTAACTTCAGCCAGCCGTCCATGCCGCCGTGGCACATGAGGAATGACACCCTGGCCCATACGGCAAAAGAGAAAGCCGATCTCCTGTGCGCTCTTTTCGCCTCCAACTCGACTCTTGACGACAACGGAAAAACACCGCCGACCATCCCGCGGTGTCAGAGCTCTATGCCTGAAGTACAGTTCAGACAGAAAACTGTTAGGCGAGCTCTGTTTTCGTTGGACGTCAGGAAGTCGAGCGGGCCGGATGGCATTTCTCCAATCGTGCTTAGAACGTGTGCCCCTGAGTTGACGCCGGTGCTAACGCGTTTATTCCGGCACTCTTATTCCAAAGGCGTAGTCCCTGACTCATGGAAGTCAGCCCTTGTCCATCCGATCCAAAAAAAAGGAGACAGTTCGGATCCGGCAAACTACAGGCCTATTGCTATTACCTCCCTGCTCTCCAAAATCATGGAGAGCATAATTAGCCGTCAGCTCTTGGTATACCTAGAGGGTCACCAGTTGATCAACAACCGACAATACGGGTTTCGCCATGGTCGGTCGGCAGGTGATCTTCTGGTATACCTAACACATAGATGGGCTGCGGCTATTGAAAGCAAGGGGGAAGGCCTGGCAGTTAGCCTGGATATAGCGAAGGCCTTTGATCGTGTATGGCATAAGGCGCTCCTCTCTAAACTTCCATCATTTGGGCTTCCCGAGAGCTTGTGCAAGTGGACCTCCAGCTTCCTCACTGGGCGCAGCATACAGGTCGTTGTCGACGGACATTGCTCGAACCCGAAGCCCGTGAATGCTGGAGTGCCCCAGGGCTGTGTGCTATCTCCTACGCTGCTTCTTCTGCATATCAATGATATGTTGGACACCTCCAACATTCATTGCTATGCAGATGACAGCACTGGTGATGCCGTATACACGGGCCATGCACGTCTCTCTCGGGAAATCGTCGACCAGTGCCGGGAGAAACTTGTGTCTTCTATCGAGTCCTTTCTTGAGAAGGTCGCGGAATGGGGTAAATTGAACCTTGTCCAATTTAACCCCCAGAAGACTCAAGTTTGCGCGTTTACCACTAAAAAAACCCCATTTGTCGCATCACCGCTCTTCGACAACACTTCCCTAAAAGCCTCGCCTAGTATCGGAATACTGGGTCTCGAAATCTCGAGCGATTGCCAATTCCGTGGCCATCTGGAGGGCAAAGCCAAATTGGCTTCAAAGAAACTGGGCGTCATTAATAGAGCACGGCAATACTTCAAGCCGGCCCACATTCTAGCGCTGTACAAAGCGCAGGTCCGGCCACACATGGAGTATTGCTGTCATCTCTGGTCTGGCGCACCCCAGTATCAGCTCGATCCATTTGACCGCGTGCAACGCAGAGCAGCGCGAATTATCGGGGACCCAGTACTCTGTGAACGGCTGGATCACTTGGCGTTGCGTAGAGACGTCGCTTCATTGTGTGTCTTCTACCGCATTTATCACGGGGAGTGCTCCGAAGAGCTGTTTTACCTAATTCCTGCCGCCGAATTCCACCTTCGCACGACACGCCACAAGTTAGGATATCATCCTCACCATCTGGATGTGTGACGGTCCTCCACAGTGCGGTTTACAAGGAGCTTTCTTCCACGTACTACAAAGCTGTGGAATGAACTTCCTTGTGCGGCGTTTCCGGGACGATACGACATGGGTACCTTCAAAAAAAGCGCGTACACCTTCCTTAAAAGCCGGCAACGCTCCTGTGATTCCTCTGGTGTTGCAAGAGAGTATGGGCGGCTTTCTTCCACGTACTACAAAGCTGTGGTATGAACTTCCTTGTGCGGTGTTTCCGGGACGATACGACATGGGTACCTTCAAAAAAAGCGCGTACACCTTCCTTAAAGGCCGGCAACGCTCCTGTGATTCTCCTGGTGTTGCAAGAGAGTATGGGCGGCGGTGATCACTTAACAACAGGTGACCCGTACGCTCGATTGTCCTCCTATTCCATAAAAAAAAATCGCTCCTAGAGTGTAATCTGCTCGTTGGGTATGACGTCAGGTACAGACACTTCAAAAATCAACTGACTGGCAGCTGACGTCACTTAAGAGTTATGATAATTCTGGATTTTTTTCTGAATTTCAAGCAGCCTACTAAATAAAAGCGGGAAACTTTTTACGTAGCCAATAAACCACCCATGAGAAATATGTCTATTTGTAAACATATTGGATATTCTTGGTTTATACTCAGGTATAAAAAAGAATGCTGAGAGAGTTTCTTGCGCCGCTTCTTCTCTCTCGGAGCGCCATTTGTTTCCGAAGCGGTAGTAGTATCTAGTATATTAGAAATGACATCAAAAATAATTCTAAAGGAATCAATTTTGAGAAAATAAATGCCTTTTATTCCTTTTAACTTTATACCACATTTATTTGTAAGGCGTAGGTGTTTAAGTGTTGGATCGGACACTGCAAGACTAATTATTCTTATATTGTGTCTGCTATACAGTAAAGGATCGTCGGGTCTCATTACATTTACATAACAGGTACATTTTTTATTAATACTCGTACATACTACTATTCTATCGCAGTTTTTGTATTTAAAATTTATCGTAGCTCGTGACTTACAACAAAGATATTTTATACTGCATCCATCAAACAAACTTATTGATTACCATGGGTTGACGTAGCTGAATGTAAACCTACTATTACACGCCGTTGTATGTAACCCCGTTTTCCCGAAATAGTGAGTAGAATTTTGTACAGAGTGTATACCTTTGCGTGTGCAAATTCTAAATTAGCCGAGAAGAAAAAAAAAATGATTTACAAAATATTAAAAAGTACTAGTAAGTTTCGTGCGCGATAAATAGTTCTGGTGGCAGCCCTAAAGGAAACCCCACAATGTCTGAATATAAAATACATTTGCGGTTACGGTTTACGTATTGCCGTGCGTATTGAGAATGAATAATTTATTTCTAGCTTCGGTGATGAATCGTTGTGTTCCATGAAGAGATGTATTTCACATTTAAAGTATTAAACCTAATGACAACTGGAATTTAGATTTATTGAAACAATAAATGAATCACACATGGGAGTATCGTCAACAGACGTTTCGGCACATAGAATACATATATATATATATTACTAGCTGGGCGCTTCAGTGCACCTCATCTAGGGTTCACACACCCAAATAAAAATAAAAATTTCAATTTAAAAACAGGAAGCACAATAGTTGCGATAGCTAGTTAAATTAATATGTACCTAGGTAAAATAATTATATTTTTTAATAAAGTTATACGAATTGAAAACTCATAGGTCCGTATTCCAAAAGGCTTCATGAAGGAGACAGTGACAAAAAGCTTTTGATTACAAATTACGCATTAAAAATCCTTCGAAGCTCAGAATACAGAAAAAACCAGAAGGAATTTAATCACATTTCTACGCAGCGCCAGTCCAAAATAATCCGCTGAACGCGCATATGCCCACCCTCACTGCTAACCAACGCTCCACAATTACCGCTTTTAGGGCTTATTTAATAAATTCGATATTTAATGAATGTAATACCATTCGATTTCATCGCATGCCTGGTAGCATTTTTGCAAGGTAGAAAGATATACATCGACGTTATTATTTAAAAACTGACAAATGCAACAACATAGTTGTAAACATTACGCGTGTCGGCCATTGCTAATTGACAATTAAACGAACTACTGAGCGTCTTATTAGGCCCGGTTTCCACCAAAGCCGAGAGGAGATGTGACCTCTGCATTGCGGAGATGTGAGCTGTGAGAGCTCGAAATCAGTTAACTGATATCTACGAAAGGAATATGTCATGTCGGTATAAAAGGTATATTTTAATTTGCGTGAGGAATTAGAGGTTGTAGATGATTCCGGAACACATACTGCAATGACGGTAATGAGTGTACATACAGTATGAGCGGTAATGGAATGCCACGTTACCTGCCATCCGTGCAGTTATAAAATGCATGTTGCACTGTATCTGATATGCCCGCCTCAGGAATGTGCGTGTTACGTTTTTATTGAAAACTCATTCATTATAACATAAATATTGTAATTATATTTCTTGACGTTTTAATCGCATAATAATTTATAACTCGGTAACGTTTACAAGTTACTGTGTCCATAATATTATATACCAACCTTTTGATTCGTACACGAAGGGTACCATTTTTATTAACTTAATGTTTTTATCATAGAGAGAAGAACCGTACAGGTATTCTTATAGCTAAGAATACAATAAACAATGAAACAGTGATGTTTTCAAAACTTTAGCGCCTTTTAAAAACATTTAACATAATTGAACCACGAATACTTAACCTATTTTCATAGTCAAAATAAAGCGGTAATAATATTAAGTTTTAAAACGCAAGAAAAATCGTCATTTTCGTACTTTGACGTATTTTGATGTTCGTACCATTGTAAAGGACCGTAATTGCCAAGCCTTCAAGGAACTACATGAGCTATTAACAACAGATTACATGACGTCCACGCCGGAAGAAGCTTTCAATGAGCTTTTGAACCTACTCCAAAATCCTAATCCAAGCCTTCAACAAAAAGGCTGAGCACAAGAGTTAAGAAGGGAAAAGTTCGTCATCAATTCAACGCATTCTGTCTAGGACTAACGGGGTAACAAACACCTCTCAATCTTAGGTCTGTAATAGTGGAGTTGAAACCCCTTTGCACATTCTCTCTGAATGTGGTCCTTTAATCGGAAAATGCAGCATCTCTTTGGAGGACCAATTCTTTAACCACTTGAATTGCTTCAGTTCACTGTAGAAGATTGAACTTTTTTTTTGGAATAGGAGGACAAACGAGCGTACGAGTCACCTGGTGTTAAGTTATCACCGCCGCCCACATTCTCTTGCAACACCAGAGGAATCACAAGATCGTTGCCGGTCTTTAAGGAAGGTGTACGCGCTTTTTTTGAAGGTACCCATGTCGTATCGTCCCGGAAACACCGCACAAGGAAGCTCATTCCACAGCTTTGTAGTACGTGGAAGAAAGCTCCTTGAAAACCTTGAACTGTACTAAAGCCACTTATCAAACTATAACCATAAGTTTTACGTAAGTAAAGTCTGAGCAAAGTCTAAGTACGCTATATACGCCTCATATTCTAGGTCCATCTTAGCACTTAGTAAGAAGTGAACCCTGAGCAGATTCAGTTTCGTTGCGTCGGGTCACAGCTCAGCACCTGAGAAGCGGAGCATGAGAAAGAAGCGGTGCTAGTCGGTTCGCACGCCATTCAACGCGGAACGATCCCACCTTCTCATGTTACCTACTTCATTACATTGTAAAAGCTTTGTAATTTTTAACTCATTTTTGTATACGAATTTTTTAAATCAAACATGCAAACGAAGCCAAAATCAAAGTTAAGGAGACCGAGACTACAACAACATATAACAAATTGTTTAGATTTACAAGAGCGACATCTCAAGTCAATTTCCTAATATTGGGGTAGAGCAGGTTATCAACTGTAAAATAGATCCTGTAGATGAAGCCACACCCTGAGAGTTGAACAAAGCATACAAGATTTTATGACGATACGTCACTCGAACGGTTAGCTCAGTTGGATTTCACATTACCGAGCAACCAAAAGGTTTTTTGCGAAGTAAGTAAAATGCCACAAGTTTCATAAATCACAGTCAAACAACAGCGAATATGCAATGCGAAATATATGCGTGTTGTATTTGTATCGTATTTCCATTTGCTAAATCGAACCATGCAAATTCGCCGTTTCCTCGGCGAAACGCTGATGAGATTATACGCAGATTTTATGGCTGAGGAGACGAAATTATTAAAATCATTGGACTGAGTTCAGTGAGCCATTTAAATGTCCTGTATTCCACTATCGTACAATTTTAGTTCAATGTTCTGTTAAAAGTCAAATAGAATTATTCTTTTTGAATAATCAAATAGGCTTAAACTAAGCGCTTTTAAAAATAGAAATTTTATATTATTTATTTTATTTTATTTGGGGAGCTTACAGCAACATTTACAAATCGGTCAAGTAAACATAATTCTAAATGCCAATTACAAGCTTCCACATATAGAAAGAAATTTGCTTAGTCTAATTATAACTATAGATTTAGAATAGAAATACTTATACATATACAGATATAAAGATACACTTATGATACATTTTTTGATTTCGTAAAATGTATATATTTACTATGGTAACACTACCTATGGGGAGTGACAATAACATAACACATTGCAACAACACTTGGTAAACGTCAAGAAACTACATCAGTTTGTAAAGGAGCTTTCACATGGGGGAAGAACTGATAAAAAACTCCCAGCCCAACTTTTCAATCTTATAACAACTTAGCCTATTTATTATAATATAACACATAATAGGTGGCCTGCGCAGAACCTGACACTAACCATGCAACATTATCCGCTATAAAATCTACTATTGATTTATTTTATTTTTTTTATTTTTATTTTATTTGGAAAACTTACAGTGTTACAATAACTTAATTACTTAATAATAGTGTGAACATTTTACACCATTTAATAGTTTTCGCATATTGATACTACTACTATATTTTGAATCACCGTTATAAATATTTCTTTTAAATTACTGCATCTACCATATGTTCGGACAAAGTAGAGTTCGCGACAAGAACATACAAAAAACTCAACGACCACTCATTTAAGTCAGAATGGACAGGAAAACAATGTATTGTAAATGCAGCAAATGCACGTCTGATTTATTTACAAACTTTTACACAGTATCGAACTTAGGGCCTATACATTAAATTATGTTTTCTTAGTGCAACGGAAACAATTCACTAGATAGTGAAATACCAAGAACAGACACAAAACAATTATTATAATTAGAGCACAATGTAGCTGCTATCAGGCTAAATATAACGCTGGTAATTATATTAACACGCATTAAACAAATTGAATAATGTGTTTTGACTGCAGGACTGGGAATTAACTGTGACAATGCAACATATTGTGTTCTAACAAATTTTAAATTGGCAAATAATCTATACATATAATAAAACTGTGGTACATTGAATATTTTTTAATAATAGATACTATCTTTTATCACGGGGAGTGTTTCGAACAACTATTTGGCTAGATTCCTGCGTTCGAATTCCAGCATCTCCCGATAAGCCACAAATTAGGATATTATCATCTCCACCATCTGGATGTTCCGCGCTTTCTTCCACGTACTACCAAGCTGTTGCTTTCTTGCGCGGTGTTTCCAGGACGATACGAGATGGGTACCATCAAAAAAGCGCCTATAGTCTACATCGTTCAAAACACATTTCTGTGATTCCTCATTTCTTAACTAAATAATTTCCTAACCTCTGATTCGCGTTGCCGGCCTTTTAAGTATGCTCTTTTCTTGAAGGTCCCTATCAATTCGGGAAAACAGCAACCGGTAATTCATTCCACAGTGTGTGCACGGAAAGAAATTTCTTGAAACCACATAAAAAAGTGTCTGTGTGTTCTACATACAATACCGAATCCAAAATACTTTTTTGTATAGAATATTTGTCTGTTTGTCAGTCCGTCAATGTATTTCTGGTGACAACTCAAACAATACTGAATTGATTTAATCCTAATTCTGCATGAATGTTAAATTACAGGAAAACGGGACAACATAATATAGGCTGAATTTTATCATGCTAGACATTATTTACATTACAGTATTATAGCGTTCAAGTGGACAACGTCTACAAGCGGACAGCAGCTAATATATGAAAGCCTTCAGTTTCAGAAAAACCTTTTAGTTTCCTTTCCAGATTGAATACAGAAAATGATATACAATTTTGAGTAATTGGTGGGTAGTTAACAAAATAGAGTAGCATAATCACTGTTTTTTTGTAAAAAAAAAAAAGATAAAAGAACAATGGCGAAGTTTCATACTACAAAATATTTGAAATTGAATGGTAGCGTCTCAAGAACTGACGTGTACTACTTAATTCTCTATAATTTTCTGCATCTACTGACATAATTCATTTTTAATTTAGAACCGGGATAATGGAGAAATAAATGATTGTTTTGTTTGAATTTTTAGGTTAAGTTTTTCTGTTTATTACTTTAGCGTTCTAACTATAGTATACTTATCTATTATATTCTAACTAACATGTTCCAACAACAATAACACTGAATAACACGAATTCCAAAAATCTTTAAGGATAGGAACTAGTAACCATAGGCATATAGTTAATTAATACCTAATTACTAAACTGTCTACGGTCAACAACTCTGAGTATTATATTATGATAAAATGGAAACTTGTTACTTGATGCAATGGTAAAAACAGTTTATTTTCAACAAACCAGAGTTGGTTGTCCATAGCTTTATAAGTAATTTTATAAGAGGGAAGTCAAATGCGCAATCCATAGTCGTAGGTAGGTACTTCTAAAGTGTACCTAACCTACGCCCGAGTTTAAGGCTCGGGTCGACTTTTAAACAAAGTACTTCCATTTTTATAATCTTAAAAAACTGGTAAAATAAGTACCTAGTTTCCTATTGTCTTTTTCTCAATCCAAGTTCTTATTTTGTAGAAGTAGGTAGCAGTAAATTAAACTAGCAAAATATTTTATTTTGTTTATTGTTATATAAACAGCGTACGTTAGACCAAATCGTGGGCATATCATAGTCCGGTAATGGAGAGCAGAAGTAGTTCAAAATGAGGTTCAGAGTTTAAAACGAGAGAAAGATATTATTCAAGTCCAAAACCAAGCCAGGTAAAATAGAAACTACTTATTAATATAAAGAAAGCACAAACAACACAACAGCGGTAACTATAATTGATAGGTATTATTAGTATTAGGCATAGGTGACAGGTATAGATACTCATTGATCATTCGCTCATCGCTGTCAGTCATATTGATAGATAGCTTTCCTTGATGTAACCTAAAATGGATATGATTTCATAGTTGTGACAGCATATAATGTGAAAATGAAATAATTATTTTTTTTATTTCCCCGGTTCCTTTTGCAATACAATTTTATCTAACAAGTCAATTTATCTATGAAGTTTTTTTTTGTAACTATCCTATCGATAGACGGTTATTCTTATAGTCAGGTAAAATTTCGCAATTGTTCTTTGCGTTGAAAATTCAATTTCAAAGATTCAAGATCAAACTAGTGTTTCGTTCCAGAAAATACGCAGCAAAGAAACAGAGATCTTACACCCAAGAAAGGGAGAATACCTACGTCCAACAAAAACACTACAGTTTGCACTAGCCCGTCTTGTGGCACAACTTGAGATGCAGTAACGAGGTGTAGGTAGTGTACTGGTTACCATTGCCTTGGGCTATTTCTGTATTTAAATTGTGCACGTGCGAGCTGTTAAGTATGCTTCGTAGTTCACAGATTGCAAAATTAAGACAAAGTATAAAACATCACCCACTAAGTTTTTGAGATAATTCCAAGTTTTTTTGTTTTCGCTCAGGATTCTTGAAAAACCCAAAAATTCTGAGCGGCACTACAATTGCGCTCGTCACCTTGATACATAAGATGTTCAGTCTCATTTGCCTATCTAATTTCACTAGCTACGGAGCCTCTTAGAAAGAAAAACAATAATGCTTACACATTACTGTTTCACGGCAGAAAAAGGCGCCGTTGTCTAGAGCCCTGATCTAGCCGGCATCCTGTACATTGGAGCCTCCCACTGGTAATTAGAAAACGTCATGAACCCTGATGATAATTGCTGCTTGTTGTTTTGGCTTGGCATGCTACTGCGACAATAAGCATGCTGAGCTTGGGCAACGATGGTCACTTACCATCACGTAAACCAAAAACTCTTTTAATACTAGGATTTCATGGAATAGGAAGTTATTTCTTAAGACATGTTATGTTATGCATTCTTACATTTTCGAACGTATTTCACTGTCACAGATTCAACGATCGTTAAAATAGTATCGAACAGCAAACAGAACGGCATACGACTGTTAATTATTAATACAATAATATCACTTACATATATGGAGAGGTGTTTTGCAAAGGCACGCGATTTATTGAGGAAACGAATAACAAACCAGTTACGAAATGAGGTGAACAAAATCGTCACAAAACTTAATAACAACACACATTGTATTAAGTATACATAAGGATTTTAACTGCACATGAATAGGGGAAAATTTTAGGACAACTTCATTTATTTCGGAGTTTTTTTTTTATGAAAATAAGGGACGAGACGAGCAGGACGCTCAGCTGATGGTGATTACAATGCAGTGCCTTTCGGGATTGCCTACAATTGCGCTCGTCACCTTGAGACATAAGATGTTGAGTCTCATTTGCCCAGTAATTTAACTAGCTACTGCGCCATTTAGACCGAAACACAGTAATGCTTACACATTACTGCTCCAGTTTCTTTAGTCATAAGAACTGTAGGATTAGGGGGTTTTTAGGAAGTCGTCTATAGTATTGAATATTATTGACTTTTATAAAGTAGTTATATTCATAATAGTAGTGATGTTTTTTCGACCATAGCAATGAAAAATTACATTATCTCTGGAATTAACGTCGATGACGTCACATCGTCGCTTTGATACGGTGTGCAAAACAAGCATCACTAAGATATTATTACTAAAAAATAAACATTGTTTTAATTTTTTAACCTTAATGATTGCTGTAAAGGGGTTGTCTTGTGATGCTGATTATTATTATGAAAAATCAATGAAAGAATCTGGGTTAAGTAAAAAAAGGATTAATTTTTCAGGCAGTAGGTACCTACTACAGAAACAGAAACTACACAACTATAAAAGTCAAAAAGGAACAATGAAAACTTCAAAAACAAAACAGTGATAGCACGTAAATATCACGACATGTACCTAACGGTAATGACACTGCAAACCGTACTGACGCTACAGGACGAGCGCGAGGGGGTGAAAGGGGAACGGGGGGGGCTTCACGTTCCAGCGAGGTCCAGATAATATAATGTCTGTCATTTGCAATTTATCTGACACTGAATGTTTATTTGACATTGTTTCTAAGAATGTAAGCAATGACTTAATTATTCTGTTAATAATTGACTTTTAATTGTAATACAATTAACAATGTTATTCGTCTTAGCTCTCTACACTTCGCCTCTATCAAAGATATTAAAATAGTTACATAGATAGCATTAAGCAGTAGACAGGGACAAAAACCCTATTTTTTTTTAAAGTGAATCAAATCTACATCATTTTCATTGAGGTCAAAAGACATATGAATGCCAAAAGTTATACATTTTACCATTTAATGAGAAGAAGTGGCAAGAAACTCATTGCCACTCTTTTAAATCAACATTTACAGCTTCATAATAACAATCTACTTAATTAAAAACCAATACTCAAATGTCAATACTATTCAATTGAAGAAAAAAATATATATTTTGAACCGAAAATAATTTCAGAGACCATTGAAATTTACGGCAGTATCAAAAAATCATTTATTTAATACAAACTTGGTAGATTTTTAGCGAAATAAACCAACAGAGCTTACCATTATTAGCAGTGCTTATTGACATAAGAAGAGGCCCAAATAGGAGGTCGCCGTGTGAATTTTTTATACATTAATAGTGCGAAACGATTATATATTTGCATTAACTCCTACATGTCTAGAGAACTGATATTATCACACATAAGAATAAAATTATGAAATGACTTTTAAATGAGACTAAAAATATTAAAGGATTCTATGAAAAAAAATTATTGAAGTAGGCGATACTTTGCGGAAATCCATAATTATACAAATGATTTAAGTTTTCTTTAGTGTTAATTCCGCCAATATTTGTTTTTAAACAATTCGCACGAGATTGGCACGAGTCTCGTGATAGATTTTGGCGAGACAACACGTCCTGAGGATGCCTCGTGTAGAGGCGAAACACGTGTCGAATTGTTTAAAAACAAATATTGGCGGAATTAACACTAAAGAAAACTTAAATCATTTGTATAGGATTCTATGAATACAACCATGAAAAACAAATCATTCATAATATCGCCCTGTGCTTCCACGGGCCATAAAAAAAATAGGAAAGTCCCACACGAATGGTGTCATAAGATGCAACTGAGGGCATTTACCAGTTCTTTGCACAGGATGCCGGCTAGATTATGGGTACCACAACGGCGTCTATTTCTACCGTGAAGCAGTAATGTGTAAGCATTACTGTGTTTTGGTCTGAAGGGCGCCTAAGCAAGTGAAATTACAGGGCAAATGATATTTTGGCTTTTTCAAGAATCGTGAGAGGCACTGCACTGTAATGGACAGGGCATATCAATTACCATCAGCATGGACGTCATGCTCGTCTCGTCCTTTTTTGTCATAAAAAAAATTATATAGTTATTAGTTAGTCATGCACACCACTGCCGCATGACTATCCCATTACAAACATTATCATACAGCAGTTAAATAAACGAGAAACATATACAACCATATTTATACATATGGCTGCATAATGCAAACCTATCAATCACAGCGTTAATTAGAATCACGCCGTGCCTTCACAGAACAATGGCGTCTATGCGAAAACAAACGTTAAATCATCGGCAAAGTTGTATCAACCATGTAGGTGGACTTCCACGTTTCATCCGAGGTCAACTTCTAACCGGTCATTAAACGCGATAATATTTTTTTATTTCTCATACTCGGAAAGTAATGCTGTTTTGATCTGATTATTGGGTGGAAAATGCTGCTTCCCTTCGTAGAGAGAGAAATTACTTCCCACCCAAGGGCCGGAATAAACTTTGAAAATAGAACTGCTGTCAGCTATGACGAGTTTTATGTAAAAAAACGAATCAAAAGAAATGCGGAATAAACCGCAACAATTACGTGGTAAGTTCCATATTTGAAATTTAAAAAGTCGACATAAATTGGCGGGATACTAATCTGTGCTTAGATAAACAACAAATTTTATTTTACTCATATTTGAAATGAAAAGTAGAGTGTTTAACTCGGGTAAAAGTATCAATTCCTACTCGGACTATAGCCGACCTCGCTGCGCTCGGGCGTCTAAATACCTCCGGAATTGATTCTTTCGACCCTCGGTTAACAATCTACTATACCTCTTTTAGGACCGTATTTGCAAGATAGGAAGAAAAAATAGAATGTTTACAATACTCTTCTTCTAATAGCCGAAACACATGGTCGGATTTGGTACGGTCGGACAATCGGATGGTGCGGACGGTAATAATAATAATTTTGTGCGATGGACAATGCGACATACCATAGAATATGGTCCGCTACCAGACCGCGTCCGATGGTTCGGTCGGACCAAATCCGACTATGTGTTTAGGCTATAATTATTGACTAAACGATTAAAATCAACATGATGTTAATAGCAGTGATTGAAACGCAATCTACGAATAAAGCATTATCTAATATATAAAATTCTCATGTCGCGGTGTTTGTAGTTAAACTCCTTCGAAACGTTTTCACCCATCTATCATCAACAGTTATTTTTTTTATCGCGATTTTAATATCGGCAATACAACGTTCGCTGGGTCAGCTAGTTATGTAATATATTTTGTTACACTGTACATAATACGGTCGGGGAAATAGTGCATTTTGATACAAGGGTGGAAGGTAGGTTATTGCGTAAGAGCTGCTATTAAAACACCCGAGTCGAAGGCAAAGGTTTTTATTTTCACGAGTTTGCAATAACTTACACATCCGTGTATCACACAATGTTTTTCAATACAGTTGTGGGACATGCAAATAATTAAATATGTTTATTTTAATATGGCCATACACGAGCATACGTATATAGAAAAATAACAACTAATTTATTCTGATAATAAAGAATAAAATTCAATGAAATTTTCTTTTGTGCAAGGGTCGAAGATCGCTCAAATCGTTGACTTATTTAAAATAAAAAGAATATGTACTGCAAAAGTATTTATCGAGCTCGTAAAAGTAATTCAAGATGGCACAAAAGTACCCAAGATGCAGTATAAAAGATTTAATTTTCGAATTATAATTGTTTAACAGCTGACTGCGCCTTGCAGTAACACTGGATACAGTTACCTCTCAACTATACTAACACAGTTTATAAGAAACATTGTTACGGCATTCACGGAGGTTCCTCTCATACAAATAAATCATATATAGCGATTTACTTCACCGTCCTCAAATGAAATCAAAAATATTTTTATTTCATAAGTTAATCATAATATTACACTTGAAATATGTCATTTCTTTCATACAGCTCATTCGGAAGACATATTTCCTCAGAGAAGAACGAGCAAGAAACTCTAACCTTATTTTAGGGAAGGGAACGACCCGCCCCACGTCGCCGCCAAAAGCAGTTATACGAGGGCGGCACTGAAAATTTCGGGAATCAAGGAAGTGACACAACATTACTATTTAAAAAAGTATTTTTTGCTTTTCGAAGTATTCTCCTCGAAATTTGACACATTTTTCCATACGATGGAACCAATCATTGAAGCAACCATTCCATTCGGAAGTTGGGGTCTCCAATACTTTTAGTGCAGCCCTCGTACTTAAGGCGAAGAGTAAGCAGAAAACACGCAAACATGGTGTTTTTGGACAAGTTTTGTGGTGAAAGTATAGCATTTCGAGCTATGAACACTTCCTTAATCCTGTTACACATATACTTAAGTCTTATTTGTAGGTTGCTAATGCTTGCTGTTGGTTATAGTTAACACTGCCGAGCCTTTTTGAACTACCACTTTTCTTTGAAGTTAAACAAGTTTTTTGGCAAGGCGTGACGCATTTTTTTGGTACTTCTCTCAGAAAAGTTATTCTTATAGCTTGTACATTTTTGTGTAGGTTCATTTATTCAGATTAGTAGTGAATAACGAGGATTGTAAGCATAAAGAACTGTTTTCTATCCAAGAATTTTGAAAATATTGGCTTTGTTACATAGATGGCGGGCCGGCAGCCGTGAACTCATATCGCTCAAGGTCGCTGGCATTTAGTGTCGCCTTAAGCGAGCATGACGACGCCTGTCACGAGAAATCTACCGAATAACAAAAGAATGTTCATCTACATATTACGCAATACTTACTAAATGCCCTTACTTACAATTTATCATTTTGTTTTAATTTACATTAGTAACTCATAATTATTATTATACTTATTACTCATTGAGAGATGACAATAATAAAGCTGTTTAATTAGTTTATATTTAATAACAAGCGGCGTGGGTGTAATCATTTCCTGGTTATACTTGACCGTGTCCATAAACGGCACTAAAATATATACAATTTTTAAGGTTCTCTTTACTAGAAGTGTACCCAACGGAACCATAATACTAAGGCCGCTTGTACACGCTAAGTAAAGTAAAATTTTCGATATTCGGCCAAACCTTTAAGCTATCCGGATATTTGAGTCACCTACCGTAACGTTGTTACGGTCAAGTAATTGTCGTAGTCAAATATGATGATCGATGGAACTCCTTAACGTAAGTAAGAGTGCGATTTGTGGCAGAATTTCTGTCTGTTATCAAATTGCAATGCGCTTACGTTCATTGCTGCATTGCAAAATTTAGTAGATCTACACATATTTTGACAAATTAGTAGTTAGTGTACTTCAGATTCTACAAATGATTTAAGTTTTCTTTAGTGTTAATTCCGCCAATATTGTTTGACTCTCGTGCCAGATTTTGGCGAGACAACACGTCCTGAGGAAGCCTCGTGTAGAGGCGAAACACGTGTCGAATTGTTTAATAACACTAAAGAAAACTTGAATCATTTGCATAATTATGGATTTCCGCAAAGTAACGCCTACTTCAATAAATTTTCTTAAATTAACAAAAACACAACCGACTTCAAAAACACTATTCCAAAACAGTAGAATTTACTTAAAAGTATAAAAATAATTGCGAATTTTTTTTACAATCTAATTAATTAATCTGATTCTAGTTACGATTATTCTTATCACATGCCTCTACTTTGCACGAAATTTTACTTTTTATTATTAATTTGTACTCCGGGGGGTCCATCTATTTATATCTGCACTTTCAGAATTCGTTCACACGGTACTCAAGGCATCAAAAGTTCAAGAATTTATGTAATCACCCGACAAAGACCTTGCAGGATTTGTAATCCTAATTTTTTTTTATTAAACTCGAAGACGGGAAGAAACACTTCCTGGAGTCAATAGCACTCGTTGTCCGATTAAAATGTAAAAGGCATAGACTTACAACTTTTCATTTCGTCTTCGTATAGACGAAAAAAGCTTGCAAGAGAGAACACCTCCAACGGAGATATAGCAAGATAAAAAAAGAAAGCGGGTCCATTGATACTGTAACCAGTTTTGATGGACAAGTCGTAAAAAGTCAGCCACGCTTGGATAAATCTCCATAGTATTTTGAGTATAGTATAAACTAGCTACCGCACGCGATGACACATCGAAGTTAATCACGTATTGCCGGGCTTGGTCATGTCTATACATTCTTAGTCTATGGTAAAAGTTATTCCATTGTCAGGTTCGCGTGGTAATACGCAAATCTCGCCTCAACTCTTAAGACTGAATCACTATCGACCTGAGTACTAAACATAGCACGCAGTCGGTTTTAAAACAGATAGGTACGCAAAATGCCTATTTAATGAGTATTAAGTTGATATTTAAAAGGGGATTTTACACAATTATGGGATACATTAATGCTCATTCCCACAAGAGTTAAGCCCGTGTGACGTTAGAAGCGATACCTTAGGCATCTTTTTGACGACCGTTAAAAAGGGCGACTTGAAACAAATCAACACTCGAATGTTTATCCATACTATCCAGGACCTGACGTCGATGACGTCACATTGTCGCTTTGATACGGTGTGCAAAACAAGCATCACTAGGATATTATTATTACGAATAAATAAATAAAAATATATTTTTCTCAGTATTATAAATTGATGTAAAGGTGTAGTGTTGTGATGATGATTACTACTTAATGAAAAATCAATGAAAGAATCTGGGTTAAGTAAAAAAAGTTTTAATTTTTCTGGAAGAACGTCACAGATACTATACTACAACAGACAATAGAAACTACAGAACTAACAACAACAAAAGTCAAAACGTAACAATGAAAATTTCAAAAACAATAATTAGTGACAGCATATACCTAATGTCGTGATATTTTGAATATATTTTGTCGGTAAGGTCCGTACGGAGTTTGCAAACCGTATTGCCGCAACAGAACGAGTGCGAGGGGGTGATAGGGTAACGGGAGGGGGCTTCACGTTCCAGCGAGGTCCAGAGATAATGTGGCCAGTGGCCTTGTAATACGCATTAATTTTACACAAACTTACTGAACTTAAAAAATCGTCGCGAAACGCGAAGTAAATTATCCCCGGTTAAAACATTTTGTGGCACTACAGAATCACATGACATTGAAAAGTAATTGTAAGCTTGGAGTAACTTTACACTGCGTTTAAAGGCAGTGTGTAAAGATTTCGCAAGTCAAACCCACTCAGCAACCCGATTGGATGTTGTTATCACAGACCACTGACGCACAATGTAGGTACTATTATCTGTATTCACTTTGCATTGTATATATTTTAAGTGAAGCATACTTACTGATTTCACTACTTTATCTACCGTCGTCAGTCTAAATGCCACGGAACTTTGATTATATACAAATCAAAATCACTTTATTCATGTAGTTCACGGAAATGATACTTATGAATATCAAACAAAAATATATTTTTTTTCTTATTGAATCTACTGCTACTTCGGCAAGGGTTGAGTTAATGAGAAGAAGTAGCAAGAAACTCATTGCCACTCTTTTGTATACCAGCGGGCGACCGTGACTTTCCTCGCGTAAATTTGTTTAAGCGGCGATCTGAGAGTTAATTAGATTTTGAGATAATTTTACGGTATTTACCCTACTTTTTTTTCATCTGTACCTATTATTATTATCTGTTTGTTTCCGAGTCATGGATGTTTAAATGTATTTATGTATGTTTATATGAATTTATGTATGTTTAAGTAAGTATATTGTATTAAATATATCACTGTCTTGTAACCCATAACACAGGCTATATATGCTTAACTTGGGG
>CATIXQ010000026.1:9448812-9463830 GCA_949711755.1 Leptidea juvernica
TGCCATTCAGACCAAACCATAATAATGCTTACACATTTTTGCTTCACGGCAGAAAAAGGTGACGTTGTGGTAGCCATAATCTACACTTTTGGAATTATTTACAATGTAACTTGAAGAAAACGAAATAACTTATCAAAAATGTGAACTCTTCTAATTTCGAACATAATAAACAAATCTTGAATTAAAAATGGTGCAATGTGTAGGGTGCCTTTAGAATAGACATTTACACACACACAGAGCAGTAAATATCGTGTTTCAAAGCACAATTCAAAGAGTATTAACGCAGACAGGCCGCTCTTTTCAACCTAAAATATTTAAATAAACACAAAATGTAAAAATACAGTTACAATTACACTAGTTATTATCTTTTAAACGTGTTTTATTTAAATGTGTAACACTCGCGGAAATCAGAGTAAATACTAACATAACATAGTTTCATAACTAGATTAGAATTAACTATCTTTATTGGGTAATACATAACTACAGTAAATACAAATTTAGAAGTATTTTCAATGTCAGCTAAAGCAAATGCACATACAAAATAACTTTGTCTTCATGGCAAAATGAGAACACAAATTGCTTCACAGCTGCAATGAATAGTAGGCATTTTACTATTATCTGATATTATGTCACATCTACGTTTTTCATCTGTTTTAGGTCAAAGAGAGTTCAAAAAAACAGCTGATTAGGGTTGAGCTAATCATAGTTTTTGCGAAAACTTAGCACTTTAAATATTGTGTTAAAATATAATGCTAATTCAATTCTGACTTCACATAGTCATTAGAGATGACCTAAGGAATGTCTGGTTCAAAGCATAGTATACCCATTGAGTTTCACCTTATATACCAGTGGGAGGCTCCTTTGCACAGGATGCCGGCTAGATTATGGGTAACGGCGCCTCTTTCTGCCGTGGAGCAGTCATGTGTAAGCATTACTGTGTTTCGGTCTGAAGGGCGCCGTAGCTAGTGATATTACTGGGCAAATGAGACTTAACATCTTATGTCTCAAGGTGACGAGCGCAGTTGTAGTGCCGCTCAGAATTTTTGGGTCTTTCAAGAATCCTGAGCGGCACTGCAATTTAATGGGCAGGGCGTATCAATACCATCAGCTGAACGTCCTGCTCGTCTCGTCCCTTATTTTCATAAAAAAAAACATATACTTTACTATGTAAAGTTTTTCACACGGAAAATTGCACTTACTATTTATTATAATAATACTTACCGGCCTTTTAAGTGGGTGTACAGCTTTGAAGGTATAAAGTTATTAGAATTCATAGTTTGTTATAGAGGAAACGTGGTATAATTATGTGCATATTATATAATAATATTGTGTAATATAATAAGAAATTTATTTTCTCAACACAATTACGCAATGCGACATTCATATATAATATAATATTGACACACTTTTTACACAAATTATCTTGCCCCAAGTTAAGCATATATAGCCTGTGTTATGGGTTACAAGACAATGATATATTTAATACAATATACTTAATTAAACATACATAAATTCATATAAACACACATAAATACATTTAAACATCCATGACTCGGAAACAAACATCCATATTCATCATATAAATGCTTGCAACTACCGGGATTCGAACCCGGGACCTCTAGCTTAGTAGGTAGGATCGCTAACCACTCGGCTATACAGGTCGTCATATACACCGGTAATTGTGAGAAACTGGACCCTAACTAAGTCAGAGCCTGTATGTTCTCCAGGTTGAACCTAATTCAATACATCTCGTAACTCCCATGTAAGTTTTTGAAGTGAACAGTTTTTTTTGCCGCGTTGGGCACTTTTTGGCAGGGGAAAATCTTATGGGTTCGCGTCACAGACATGCTCATTACTGGCACACGCGATAAATAAGTAATTAAGAAAAATAATACATATAGTTAAACACTATTTGGTAAAGTCTCGTGAGTTCGCGTCACCGATAGCAGTATATCTGTAGCATTGTTGATATAGTGTTTTAATTTGATTAAAATATTTTTGAAAAATAAACTTTTAAAAATAAATAGAAATTAATAATTTAATTGTTTTAAAGCATTATGAAATTTCAAGTTTTCACTTCTATCGACAGTCTCTACAATTGTCAATTTTATTCAAATTCAGAGTGAAGTTCGCAAAAAAGATTGTATTTCAAATTAATAGAAATTGAAAATTAGGTATGTAAGTAATATAACATACATACTATACCCTAGACTACAAAATAATGTAACAGATTTTTGTATAATTTCACCTCGCTAGCTATGAATAGAAATTAATCAATTCACTGTAACAAATCAACTCGACTTCACACGACAAATCCATGCAAATCAGCAAGCAGGAATAGGGGACGAAAATCCTTTTGAGTGCCAATATTGATTATTTACCCCTTGCTTGTGTATGAGACAGCCCCAATGGACAGTGGTCATACACATGGGCATAGTTTCAAATTTTATTTGCATGTGAAATTCAATATTATTATTTATATCTGCTCTCGAGTGTGTAAACCATCCAGTTCGTTTGTGTTTACTAAAAATGGGCTAACAAAAAATATTATACATAATACTTAGGAAAAAATTATAAATTAATTGTTTCGTGATTTTCTATTTTCATATTCCGTCATAGTTTACAATGCTCCATGCCACTTTCACTCATATAATAATATATAACAATAATATCCTTACTGATATTATAAATGTGAAAGTAAGTTTGCTTGTCACGCTGTCACGCCTAAAGCACTGAACAGATTCTGATGAAATACTAGAGCTAGACTAGAGCTTGGAAAAGGACATAGTCTTTTTACTATACATAATTTTTTCTTAAAAAAGGGCATGCACGGGTTGAAATAAGGGATTGAAAGTTTGCATGGCAATTCTGCATTTTCGGAGATAAAACCATGAAACTTTGTATTTAGGCACTTGAGAAGAAGTAATTTATAAAAATTTGTTCGATTTCCGAAACTTTGGCCTACATGGGGATAAAATAGGAGATTTAAATTCGCAGGGAAATTCTATTAAAGAGACTGTTCACAGTGAAATAGAAGAGCGCCGCCAGCAGCGAAAAAAGAACAGTTTGTAAGAGTATTATTAGAAAAGTATCCTAAAAAATTGCTGCCCAAATTAAGTATTCCACGCGGACGAAGTTGCGGGTACATGCTTGTATATATATAATAATAAAAAAAAATGACAGGGTACTTTTAGAGCATTTTGTAGATCTAAGATTTCACAATACCGATATGCAATACATTCAGCTTTAGCCCCTAACATTATTGGTGACGGTTGCAAGTAAGTCTTTCTAATTACTACACAACTAGCATTGTTGAGGTATTTCCTTAAATATATAGAAGAAAACAAGATCAAAATTGATTTAACTCAAACCGCATCGCCAAAATCAACAACAAACAAATCGTGCACTAACTTAGAGGAAACACGTGAACAAACATAATATGGTGAATCGAGTACTCTGTTTTGTAACAGGAGCGTTTGCAAACACTCGTCCAAAATCAACGTACTTAATTACTAACAGCCTGTGTTATCCTGGCTATAGGGGTCTGTTAACACGTTGTCTATACTTAATTAAATTTCCTAGTGGTGTGTAATCACGGGCTTCATTCTGCCAGTAGTTTTTATACCCTTTTTTATATAAGAGGGGCAAATATGCAAGAGACTCGGCCCGGTCAGTCCATCAAAGCGAAGAGGAGAGGAGAGAAGGAGTTAAGTCGCGAAGCCGTGAGGTTATTTCCACGAAAGCGGAGAGGACCGCCTTCACACACTTTGTTGAATAAATAAATCATTCATTCATTCCGCTCTGCCGCGCCACTTAATCGCGCGACACAAAATTCTATAAAAAATTTAGACATCTCTCCCCTCCGTCTGATCCATTTCTAACGAAGCTAAGCGGAGAGGAGATGTGGAGAGAGTGGAAATAACGAAATATGATTGGTTATCAAAATACATTCTCCGCTTTGGCGCATACCGGGCCGCACGCGATGGGATGTGTTAGGACAAAATTTATGAACGGTGCGGGACTCGAACCCGCAACCTCTCGCGTTCCACGAGAGCGCTCTACATTTCATAGAGCGTTCATAAATCTTGATATATATATGTCTTGTTCAACTCTCACGTGGTCGTAGTATGTCGTAGTAATAAATAATAGATGTATTAACGCGCGTCATACAAAGTCTTTGGCACAAAAAAACTACCGGGTATCGGATAAAAAAAAGTATTATAATATATAAATTGGCCTCACTCCTTGACCATAGTGCAAAGTTTCAAATAAATCAAAGTCGGAGGTTTTCAAACATTCCGTTACATACAAATGGACATACATATCGGGCTCATGAAACTGGGAAAGACCGTTTAAATTATTGTATTATCACCGGTCCTTGATAAGTGTCAATCAATGTGTGCAAAGTTTCATTTCAATACTACATTTAAAGATGGGTGAAAATCGAGTCCAAACATTAAAAAGTAAAGCTAAATAATACAAATTTAGCGGAAGATTTGATTTTTCTTATTGTAATTATCGTACGTACTTGTTACAACTATTTATTAATAAATCCTATAAAAAATAATAAATAAAGAAATTATTTCGTATGTAGCGTTTTTCTGTACTGCTCAAAATTATGTTGTTTTTTTTACCTGAAGATCCCTTTGAATTTGGAATAAACTTGTAGTAACTGGTTACACATAGTCGCATGTATTTTTTACGAATGCAAATTAACAGATGATTAGATACTATTTAGATTAAAATTGCATTCTTAATGGAATAAAATCATGTCTTGGTGTGTTATAGCTTGAATCACGAAAATTATGACATTACTTGAGAAACTGAAATCCCGACCTAACTTAGTTCTTTTGCTCCTGGAGCTAATATTATTTGCTAAGGTACCCACTATCATACCTTTTTAGAATCTACATATACTAGCCATGTTTTTAAGATAATGGGCAGCTATAGCACCATCCTTTTTTTTTCACAATCAAGGGTCAAAACTACAAGTAATTACAAAAAAACGGAAAAAAATTACTTAAAATGTCAGTTTTAATAATATTTTACGATAACAACGGCTATAAATGTAATTAAATTTAATAAAACAAGTCTTTAGGAGTACGATGCCAAAAAAAAATACACAAAAATACCTAATTTTAAAGAAATGGCAACCGATTGAATGATCAAAGGAGCAAAAATTTAGAAAAAAACTAAAAGTAAAACTAGATTTTATTGTAGCCTGACATCGGGGTTACCTCCACTTATCGGATTATCCATTATTTACGACAGACCCTGTATATATATACATTATACCTTAAGTATTTTAATGACGAAATACAAACATATTATTATGTAGTTTACTTACAACAACAAACTAAAGTCACAATAATCAAATCACATTTTCAATATTGGATTTGTTCTGTCTGGCGTGGAGGCGGAACCCTCAGGGTGAGCCAGTGAAGCGCACAGGCCGTAGCCACCCAATAATTAATATACCGTTGCCGTCTGCGAACCATTTTCTTATAAACTAGTATTCGAGGTTCTTGATACACAAGAAAGTCATGTGAAAATTATAAAGAGGGAAGATTTCATTATTTGTTTGCATTGAATAGTCTCCAAAAACTACTGAACTGATTTGAAAAGTTATTTCACTGCTGAACAGCTACACTAGGGGTGTATCCCGGATCAAAATTCAATAATTCAAATATTTTTATTCAAAACTAGCTGACCCTACAGACGTTGTTCTGTATATAATAAATAAAATGATGTTTTTATATGAATTTGTCAATAAAATATCATAACATGTAAAATTACTTCGTAAAATATGCATCCTGCTATAGTAATAAAATTGTTTCACAGCAGAACTGTCAAACCGTGCGTCAATAAATTCTCCCATAGAAATTATGTATGGACACATCAAAAGAAAAACAAATTTGTTGTTTTTATTTAATTTAGCAGCATTTTCCTATTTATTCACCTTTTAAACCTTCTCTGGACTTCCACAAATAGTTCAAGACCTAAATTTGCCAAATCGGTCCAGCCGTTCTCGAGTTTTATCGAGACTAACGAACAGCAATTCCTTTTTATATATATAGATAGATAGGTGACATTACTTTTTGAAAGTCAAAAACTACCACCCATTCCAAAACGAATGCTTCAGACCTTAGAAGAATGGGCACAACAAACTCAGCGGGCTTTTTTTTTTCATTAAAAAATATGTGTACTTATTGTACAATTAAACTTATTATTTAATAGCCTGAGGGCGGTCGCTCCATTCCCAATCAGTGGTATCATTAAGAAAGTCATTTATGTTATAGTAACCTTTACCTCACAAACGTTTTTTAAAAATTCTTTTGAATAACGTAATACTTTTGTTTTGAACTATTTCTGGGATCTTGTTGTAAAAGCATATACATCGCCCCACAAAAGATTTACTAACTCGACTTAGCCGAGTAGTAGGGATCATAAGTTTATGTCTGTTCCTAGTGTTAACATTATGGTTATGACAATTTCTAGCAAATTCACTTATGTACTTATGAACAAACATTACATTATCAAGAATATATATTTACTAAAACTCCAATTATGTAACCAAAGGTATGAAAAAAATACCTTAGATATTCTTTACTTCGCGTGCGCTGCGAAAAGTATTGACTATAGAATAAAATATTGTACTACGACTTTGCAGAACACAATATCATTACTTATAAAGTGTCCGACAGCATATATTATGTTATAAGTGTTTTAAAATATTTAATTGAAAAGTCGCTACTCCGTGCTGTCCTGTATGTAGCCGGACGACGTCACGGGCTATCACTCGGTACTTATAATATGGTTCGACTAAAATCTTACGGCCTTACAAACTTGGTATATGGATAGTATAGACATTTTGGTTAGTTAAAAATATCCTAATGGAATGCGAGGCCATTTTGCCAGGATCTGGTTTCTTAAAGTGCTTTGTGCTACTTAAGGCAAAAGACGTGTCCTGCCCGAACCCTTTCAGGATCCTACTCCTTTTAAAAGTAATAAGTTTTGAGGATGCAATTTAAACTTCGGCACAGTAAGGGCACACGTTCCCCAGCTAGTAGCCTCGACTTCCACATCTCATACATCCTAGGAATTAAGTGTGTTTCGACCCCAATTCATAAAAAAAAATACTAATTAGAGAGAGAAGAATTAATGCAAAATCTTCATCTCTACAGAAATACATCCAGCACTCTATTACTATCGTAACATTGAGTCGATCTTCCCCCCGGTCCCCGCGCCTTCCACCAATTGGACCTATTTTTCACCTCTGCGCCATCAAGTACAAAAAGATGCGATAATTACTATATTTTGCACGTAAGCAGTTATGTTATTTGGCTGTAATATTTTAATATTATGATCTTCGATGCGAACCACTCTTGATTTGATAAATCTATTGGCAAAGCACTCTAAGAGCTACACGATACGAAACAAATTCGTCACCAATTGAATACAGTTAGTGAAATCGGAACAAGGCTGATTCACGTCCCGTTCCTAGAGACGTCTTGCTATCCAATAACCTCCTGACTACTCATTCAATCATTGACTATTGTTGCTTTATACATAAACATAAAAATATCTGAAGCATACTGTTGGTCTACGCTTAGATTCCGTTGAGGTGTGGGGGTCTCTCTAAGTCTTCTACCTTTTATAATATGTCGGAGAGAGTTCGGAGGTGTTCAGGTATCAACAACCGAATTGCACTAACGGACATCAAGACAATCTGCGACATTTCACAGAAATTTGAAAATTGTTATACTTTTTAAAAATTCAAACAAAAATTTTGCTCTATGAAGTACCTTCATAATACGAAAAAACATTATTTTTTCAAATCTAAACAATAATATGCACGAAACACTAAAAGACAATTTTTAAATTTACAGTATTTTTTCATGGTAAAAAACATTCTGAATGTTTTGATACAATACCTAATAATAAACAATATTTTAATTTTAGGTCGATTTAGCTCCATAGTATTGGATAATTACTTTGGAATAAAATTGACTTCATTGTATAGGGAATTTAGTTTTCGAGACACGAAAGCATTGTTTAAATATAATAGTTGGCAACGGCGCCTCCATCGTCTCGCTTTTTCGTTTCATCGAGTTTTCAAATTACAAAGATTCTAAAGAAGTTTCATTTCAAAAACTAATTGTTATAAATTTTAAACAAACAAAAACTACAAAATTCAATTTATAACTGCGCTGGATTGCTCGTTGCTACCAGCTCTTGCTGTCAGCTATATGTAACGAAATTGCATTTTTCTTTTGCATTAAGAATCCTCTCAAAATAAAAGTAAAACTAAATATAATATATTAAACTAGCTAAAAAAAAGTATTTTGAAAAGAACCTCTATGAAATGCAATTATTTCCTTCTGGTATAGCGTTTTAATAAGAAATACAAGCTAGAGAGGAGGAGGGGTGAACGCCCCACATTGTTCTCGTTGTCTCATCAGATTATCGAGGCATAGGCATGCAACGTAAAGCCTCCTGTGTAAGCCTAGCTTAATACTCTATACTATCTACTCACAACTATTATATATACACCAAGTAAATACAACTAGATTACATACTATCAATGTATTGGCTTCAGTACGCGAAGAAAAAAGATCAGATTTGGAAATATACAAACTACTTGCTCAGTATTTTCAGAGCTTTATGAGGTACTTTTAAAAGATGACTATAACTTTTGCCGGACTTCAAAACTGGATATCTATAATCTACATAGATTATAGATATCCAATTTTATAGTCGATTGGGTTCAGTACGCGAAGATTTAAGATCGGATTTGGAAACATTAACTACATATTCCGTATTTTCAGAGCTTTAGGAGGTATTTTCATAAGACTACTATGACTTTTGCCGGAATTGAAAATTGGTATCTATATAATAAATTACCTTATTTATAAATGATTTCCACCAAAAATGTTCTCGTCAGGATATCTCTGGAGCTACCTGGTTACCATTTACTAATTTGAAAAGTCCTGGAAAAAACCTAACTTTTCGATAGAAGTCCGAAATTTTTATTTTATCTTGCTCAGATTTCGTTACTCGTAAAGACTTATTTGATATTAGTTAATATCTAGTTTTATTACTATATTCCATCTAATTAAAAAGAACATCCGAAAAGTTAGAGAGCCGGAAAAAATCCGGACTAGACTCTAAAATTCCGGATATGGATTAACCGGACGGATGGTAACCCTATCTGGAACCATACGGCCCAGATACTTACAATTTAGTAGGAATGTTCTTTTCGTCGTGAAGAGGTCAGCTAAGAATTTTACGCTACGGAATTGTTGTTTTGTTTTCATTACTGTCTTATTATAAAATATTATTTTAGTATGGCAACTCTTTATTGATGAAATGATTTCTCAACAGAATATCCACTAGACCATATGGGAAGACCAGCGCTGATAATATAATATCTCTATAGGTACTAACGCTGCGGTGAATTCCAATTATGCAATTTTATAATAAATCTACTTTTATACTGGGTTTAAGTTGCAAGGACAATCGGGATCATAATATTAAATCGTCGCTTTTTAAACCAGGTCAGGTTTGAGTGCCTGGTCGACATTAAGATGAATAAGGGCAATAACTTACTTTCACCAATTAAAAGCTGCTTTTATTGCAACGGACCAAGGATAACTTTCCCGTGCGTCATATGCTGACCTTTCTATGAGAGTTCATTGTCAGCGTAAGGAACAATGGTGGAACAGAAATATAAATAATATAATACAGTATATATTTTTCGCTTTCATCTTTACTATTGTTGTCATCTGTGTGCGTAGCTGACATAAATAAAAGATGCCGGCTAGATTATGGGTATCACAACGGCGCCTATTTCTGCCGTGATGCAGTAATGTGTAAGCATTATTGTGTTACGGTGTGAAGGGCGCTGTAGCTAGTGAAATTACTGGGCAAATGAGACTTAACATCTTATGTCTCAAGGTGACGACCGCTATTGTTTTGCCGATCAGTGTTTGGGATTTCCGAGAATCCTGGCACAGGATTGTAATGGGCAGGGCGTATCAATTATAATCAGCTGAACGTCTCGTCCCTTTTTGCCATAAAAAAATTGAGCAAAACAAAACCAACATACATGATATTTTGTCCAAACATTTTATCTTCTATTTAACCCTAAAAATACATACTGTCTGTCTGCTCTGAAGTAGTAATTGAAACCCTCGGGAATTGGTAAGTAACAAAGCAGTACTAAGCAAGCATAAAACACACGAAGATATTAGTGACATCAATAGACCCTATAAATTACAACGATAAAAAGTATCAGCAATAACAACAAAAGTACCAGGCAATCAGAACATAGAATAATATTTACGCCATTATAGGACACACAAAGACGCGAAACCACATTCTTGAGCAAGCGGGTGGGTACCTACTCTGTGTTTGTGAAGGTCGTTGCACATCTAACTGCTTAGGAAGGAGACAATTAAATACCGTAGTACTTTGGCTGTGTCATTTAATTATATAGCCACTAGACAATATATATAAATATTTAACAATATAGTATTTATGATACTAGCTGATGCCCGCAAATACGTCCGCGTAGATAAAGGAATAGCAAGTTTGTAATTGAAGATTATTTCATGTCCTATTCCAGTTCCCGTTTTCGCTCCCGTTCCCAACATATTATATGAATCTTATTTCGAACAAGATTGCTATGGCAAACTAAACCTACTATTGGTATAGTATTAGCTCATCGATGTGAATTAAAGTTTTTAACAAATCCCGCGGGAACCATGGATTTTTTCCGGGATAAAATGTAGCCTACTTCCTTTGCCAAGCACTAGTCTATCGCTATACCAAATTTCATCAAAATCGGTTCAGTACCTCCGGTGTAAAAGCGCAACAAACAAAATTACATTCACATTTATAATATCAGTAGGGATTAGTATTAGATACAGCCAATTGAAAACCATTCTTGGAAGATTTACGTGTACCGTGAAAATACGGCCAATTATAGTAAATAAAAACATTACCATGACTAAAGTATTGAATTGAATTTATTGTCAATGTTTTTATGACAGTAAGGGACGAGACGAGCAGGTCGTTCAGCTGATGGTAATTGATACCCCCTGCTCATTACAATGGAGTGCCGCTCAAGATTCTTAAAAAACCCAAAAATTCTGAGCGGCACTTCAATCGAGCGCTCGTCACCTTGAGACATAAGATGTTAAGTCTCATTTTCCCAGTAACTTCACTAGCTACGGCGCCCTTCACACCGAAACACAATAATGCTTACACATTACTGCTTCACGGCAGAAAAAGGCGCCGTTGTGGTACCCATACTCTAGCCGGAATCCTGTGCAAACACTATATCAATGTCAGCAGCATGACCCCACAGCAAAATACCGTATTACCGTCATGATGCTGTGAAAATCACTGAAGTACACTAATCTAGCGGTCGGAACATTCGTGTACTCTCTAATCTTTCTAACGGCGCAAAGCTGAGACTATCTGCTAGTTGGGCAATATGAGGACCACAATGGAGCTTTTGATTACAGTGATACCCAAGAAGACCGTAGTCTCCACTCGTTCCTCTGGTCATTTATAAGTACGTTGGTTTGTATCTCCGCTGTGTTTGGTTCAATGAAACGTAAACACTATGTTGTTTTACTGTTTAAGTGAAGATTATTCGTTACCAATACAACGCTAGTGCGTTAGATAAAAATAATTTACTTTCAAAGATTGTTCTTCGAAATTCTATCAACCTTCTTATTTGGACTTCTGATTGGATTATTTGGGGTATCGAACCTGCGATCATATAAAAAACTCAGCAGTAATTGTTTTACTACAGCAAAATTGTACAAAAAGAAATGTAAGAACTTTTTTAAGGTTTTAAAAGTATCGCAATAACGAAGGAGCGCTGAGTCAAACCGGAAGCATGACCTCAAAATATGCCCGACGCTATCTTAAACTTAATTCACAAAATACCATGTATGGAGGTATTGACGGAAAACGTTATTTTAAGGCATGTTTACATGAAGGTGAATGTTGGAAATATGGCGGGAAGTTGTACAGACCAGAGTGCAATCTTATTTGAACATTTAGGATTTTTTTATATGGAATAGGAGGACAAACGAGCGTACGGGTCACCTGGTGTTAAGTGATCACCGCCGCCCACATTCTCTTGCAATACCAGAGGAATCACAAGAGCGTTGCCGGCTTTTAAGGAAGGTGTACGCGCTTTTTTTGAAGGTACCCATGTCGTATCGTCCCGGAAACACCGCACAAGGAAGCTCATTCCACAGCTTTGTAGTACGAGGGAGAAAGCTTCTTGAAAACCACACATCCAGATGGTGGGGATGATATCCTAACTTGTGGGAATCTGAGCTAACTAAAATCTATTCGCCCAGTGTTGATAAAATCAATTAAAGTGTCATTACATAGTGCGGCCCACCACAGCTTACCGTTGATACCGAAGCCTTGCGCTTAACAACAGCTGTGTGCCCCGTACTATAAAACTCGCGCAGCGAATGGACTTTACTATGAAAGTGCAGCAGTAGTGCACTGCTAGTGTACTAATGAGATTCGGTTTAATAATTACAAGCACATGACATTTTCCACTAAAGTCAACATAGTGACGAATGTAGTGAGGTGCAAGCGAGGTCTATACAGCTACTATATACCAGCTTGGTTGTAGACAGTCTCTCAAAGAAAAATCATTCATTGTCAGTACATTTATGGAATTATTAATGCGCATACGTAATATACTTTGTTTCTGACGTGAAAGGGTAGGCACCCTTTCACGTCTAAAATATTCAACCGATTTATAATTCCTAATATTTGAAAACGTAATACATAAAGAAAGCACGATCAAACCAAATTCCACACGGACGCAGTAGCGACAGCAGCTAGGTAAATATAAAACATGCCTAATATTATCTATAGAGTAAATTACTGTACGAATTACTAACGGTAGGTAAAACATTTTCATCGAAAGTCATTATCAAATCCTTATTTTATCATATCAATTTATTTGATAGAGAAAACACACAATCAATGATAACATAATAATTCTATATTCCCTATCAAACTATTTAATGATGATGACATACTTAATTTAAATTACTTAATAAATTAAAATTTTAAATTATGTAGGTATGTGATTAAAATTATTTACTTTGATTCAGATATAAGTAAAACTGATATCACATAACTGAATAAATAATTGCAATCAAACACAATAAATAAAAACTAAAAAAAAGAAAAAAACGGTTAGTTAGTAAAAAAAACGGGCAAGCATTATTATATTCCACATTAGATGTACAATAATTATCATTTATACTTAATATTCATCATCATATGAGCCGGAAGACGTCCACTGCTAGTCAAAGGCCTCCCCCAAAGATGATTGGTCCTGTGTAACCCTCATCCAACATATTTCGTCGATCTTTATAAGATCATCGTTCCATCTTGGGGGGCCTGCCAACACTGCGACTTTCGGTACGTGGTCGCCATTCGAGAACTTTACTGCCCCAGTGGCCATCTGTCAGTCGAACTACGTCTGTATGTCGGTGACTTGTGTTCTCCTACGGATCTCCTCATTTTGCAGGGAAACACCGAGCATGGCCCTCTCCATTGCCATCTCAGCGACCTTGAGCTTTCTCATCAGATGTAAAGATATATTTTAACTTAAAAGAGCAGAGAGAGACCAAGGCAGAAAATTAAGAGAAAAAGAAATGCAGTAAATAACAAAAAGTAGAGTAGGGAAACATAAAAACAAGTTGCTTTCATAATAACGGCCAAAGTGAAAAACTAAAATGGAGATGGGCAGGTCATGCTATTAGAGGAAAGGACAATGGCTTAAAACAATAACAGAGTGCTATCCGTATAATATCAGAGTGGTGGGATGGGAATAGTGAAACTGGTTAGAAGATGGGCAGACAAGATTATTCTGTTCCATCCACACAATAGGGTTGCAAGATGGCAATCCAAAATAATAATTATTATTGTACAAGAAATTTTATGCACGCTATAATTAATGGGTCTGAGAATCGGTTGTCATATATTTTTTAAACCTAAAAATCATTTATTATTATAGAAATTTTTTTAATACTTTATATTTCAATACAATGTTTACTGGGTCAGCTATTTTTATTATACACATATATTAGTTAAGTACTTGTACTTAATTATTAAAAAAATTCTTAATGAATGTATATTTTCTCTTATATGACAATTTCCTAATATTATTCTCAGAATTATAAACTGGATTGCTTACGACCGTTACCACAAATAATAATAATTAAATGAATGCTATCTGAATCACTCAGTGACTCATCATTAACTATCAATGTTATCTATTAAATGCAATTACATAAATCAATATGCAATGCAATTAATAAGGTCAAAATAAAGCTCTAATAGTCTTTCTATTCTTTTAAATTACTGATATCTACCATGTGTTCGTAAAAAGTAGAGCTTGTGAGAAGAACATACAAGAAACTCAATGGCCACTCTTTTTAATCAAACAGAGTATTTTAAAATGGTTGTAACATGGCATGGCATAACAAATTTGTTCGTAAGGTGCTGCATTAAATATATGAATCATGAGATTTAGAGCTTAAATTCATTGTTTGCGTAAGAATGCTTTGTGAACATGATGGTCGTGATTGTTATCATAATTATTAATCACATCCGACAAATACAATGATTTATTAACTAAAACAGGTAGACCTGGCACCACAAGCAGTACCACACAAGTTGACTGGACCAGCCATTGTTCCATTTTCACATATTTGAGGGAATGAGTGTGAGTTTCAGTGAGTCATGTTATAGCATACCTATGCATGATTAATTAATGCTCACAAAGCAAAACTGCAAATGATGATGATGTATGTCAAGATTCCTCACATACCACAAGAGTTTCTAATAGTACACAATATGCTATTTTGCACTCTTTGGAGGCAGACAACATCACTTAGGGTGGCAAATTGCATATCAGTAGTTTATTATTCATGGAGTTTTTTTTTTTTTTTTTTTTTTTTT
>CATIXQ010000026.1:9476495-9488087 GCA_949711755.1 Leptidea juvernica
AATCCTTATCATTTTATTACTACATACGACTACATATTCTAAAATCATTCAGAAAAACGTTTTTGTTTCATTTTTCACACATTATGTAACTTTGATTTAACATTTCCGACGGCTTAGACTACATTATCCCCGAATTCTTATATCATTTTTTTTCTGTAGATAGAACAGCGGCTGTCGGGTCAGCTAGTTTATAACTAACTAACTTGTAGTTGCCCGTTGCATTCGCAACTAAAGGTTTTATCTAAATAAAATGTTTAGGTAGGGATAACAGAGAGAGTTGTCATACTGAAACATGCAGTGCAAGCCTGTCAGCCATTAAGCTGACATAGCGACATCCCATTCTGCACGGACGCACGCCAAGAAAGGGAAGATATGAGGAAGAAAACTGACACTTTTTGCCACAGGTGTCGCTTCGAACGTAAGACTTGTATTATTGTAGTATTGCCATATGAAGTAATAAAAAGAAATCAATAATTAAATTTTTGGGGCATAAAAAATAGATGGCGACCGATTCTCATACCTACTAAATATATCGTACATAAAATTTATCATAGCGTAAGGTGGGGAACAGTGTTACATGGGGTACACTGTTACAATGCAAGTACTCGTATCTAAGTTCCTGACATTTATTTTTATAATGGCTGTATACAGTTTTACAACCTCATAAGCGGCCATCTTTGAACAGTTGTAATCACTTCAGTCTGTACTGCGTTTTAGAAAGAACAAACAAAAATCGAATTTATGTGATCAAAAAAAAAAAAAACAGATCAAATTTATTATTTTGTTTCTTGATGTATTATGTAAAGGTGATTGTATTTTCCTCTATTCCCTGTATATTTAGCTTCAAATCATCGTTAAGTAGATTTTCTTAAATATTTCTGAAAAGAGACTGTTGATATTTGTTTTCGATTTGTCTCACCTGGGGCACTGTGTTACAATGATACCCAACTAACATTTCTTAAGATTTTAAAAGAAAATGGTAAGAAATACACATGAAAAAGTAAACAAAAAGAATATAACACAAAGAAAAGAAATTCATTGCAAGAGAGCTGAAAAACTTCGAAAATTACTGAATTTTTTTAAAATTATGTATAGAAAGTCAGCTATTTACGTAAAAGTGGAAAAGTTGACAGTCATTTCTACTTTCCTCTTAAACTAGATATGGCAACGGTATCGTTGAAAGTCATATTAAGATTTTTCTTTCTCTTGAAAACGTTTTTATACTATTTTGATGTTGTAACATTGTGCCCCTTACCCTGTAACAGAGTACCCCAGATACGGGGTTCACTGTTACAATCGACTCATTTGATTAAAATGCAATTTAAATAAAGAAGTTCCTAATAACAGTTGTGTTAAAAATAATTTTAAATGAAGAGAGGCTATTAATGTTTATAAACATGCTAGTTAGAAGTTGATTTAATAAATATTTTCGTCGCTACATTATCGGATATTTTTTTTGCAACAATGTGCCCCACCCTACCCTACTACAATAATTATTATATTCGATTGCTATCTTGCAACCATATTGCGTATCAGTGGATGGAATAGAATAATATTGCAATCGCAATATAAAAATAAGTGTTGATTTTAGACGGGTGAAAATTATAAATACTAAAATAAAAATAAAAAATTGGCAGAAAAAATAAAACAAAATAATTAGGGGTGCGTGACCCTTATCATTTAGGTGTATGAAAAATAGATGCTGGCCGATTCTGAGACCTACCCAAAATGCACACAAATTTTCATACAAACTAGTTTAGCTGTTTCGGAGGAGTTTGGTAACAAACACCGGGACACGAGAATTTTATAAATTAGATGTATTATAAAATGTTTACGAAGTAAAAACTACATTGACTATTTTTTTAAGAGTACTTAGTATGTGTTCTACAAAAAGAATCCAAAAAAGGACCAGTGCTCTCATCGCTTCTTTACATATCGTATATCAACGATATTCCCCTCCTCCAGCTAGGAGCCTAGTTAAGGAAATGGCGAATTGAGTTCAACCAGGACAAAAGCTCTGCAGTCCGTTTCGATTCGTCTATTAGACTCCCCTATGACTCGTCACCCTCGACTCCAGCTCATCTTCAGGGCTCTCGTCCGGAAGGTGACAGGTACCGCCCGCTTCTACTTGAGCCACATTAACAGTATGTTAGGTAGGAACATGAAAATGTCTTTTAGGAACAAGCCAACTCTCTTCAAGATATTCTTCGCTCATACGAAACCAAACATTATAGATAAACTCCAAATGGTCCAATCCATTTTCTGCCATAAGGATTTAAATTATCTCTATTATTATATTCTTTGCTTTTGTTAAGTATTTACCTATAGGCAATCAGGAGAAGCTATTGCTAATAGTAAACAGATTCGATAGATAATATATCTATCAATATGATAACAGTTAATACATGTGTTTTTGTATTTTGAGATAATTCAAGTACTATAACGCATTAAATTGGTATCGCGCTCATTCAAAAACTTTAATAATTTTGAGATTATAATATTATAAACTTTGCTATACTTATGCCTGAGGTGTCTGCTTTTAAACTTTCATGATTAGTTATGTTGAAAGGCGTGAACGCGTTACGAAACAAACTGAAATGCACATTTTGGCTGGAATCCATCATATTAGATGTTATAGTTATGGTTTGAGTCAAATTTAACGTTAACAGTAACGCTGACTTTAGAATGTGTATTATTGTGTCGTATTGCTTAGCATAGTTAAAGTTACAGATAAAAAGTGACATAGTACAAGTATCCCACTGCACAATTCTGCGGGTAGGTGTTTTTGGATAAAATTAATTTTAAATGAACGTTGAGGGAGTATGCAATGTAATAGCGATAGGTTGCCTATAAAAATTTAACCGCAATTACTTGTTATAATTAATCTTAATACAATTATTTTTCTGATATAAATTTGAACCATATGTCTCTTGAATCAGTTTTACGTCAGTCTAAAGGAAAATATGTGAAGAATTGAAAAAATATGATTTCCAGCTCTCAGTCAGCCGCAACATTAGGGTTGCCAGGTACAATATCAAACAGGTATATCTATTATTGTTGATTATTTACAGTCACTTGTTATTTTTATTTTAAAACAAAATTGAAATTTTATATTTACTATTTACGATTTACCATGGTTGCCAGTTAAAAAATGCCCATTTAAAATTGGTTTTTATCAAAAAAACACTTACTGCAGAATCGAGCAGTAGGATCTTAGACTATCAAGTCAGTATCGAATATTTATTTGAGATTTTTGACAGGTCGTTGTTAAACTTATGACGTAATTGTCAAATGGTGCAACACATTTTTTGCTTAACCGGAACTTTAACTGTTTGTTATTGTTAAAGTTAGTTGGTGCAACCCAGCCTTATAATGATATAGATAAGTTTAAACATTTGGAGATCTATTTTGCATTGTCACCGTTTGTACGCTTATAACTAACAGTTTAGGCTCATAAAAATAAAAGCTGTGCTCGCTAAGTATGGCAAACATGAGAAATAAATTCCTACATGATTGTTTATTTCATCATCATCCGGAAGAGTTCCACTGCAGGATAAAGGCCTCCCCCAAAGATCTCAACGACCGACGATCGGTCCTGCGCTGCCCACATCCAACGTATTCCGGCGATCTTGAACAGATCGTTGGCCCACCTTGTGGGAGGCCTACCAACACTGCGTTTTCCGGTACGTGGTCGCCATTCGTGGACTTTCCTGCCCTACTGGCCATCTGTCCGTCGATCTATGTGCTCTGCCCACTGCCACTTCAGTTTCGCAATCATTTGGGCTATGTGAGTGACTTTGGTTCTCCTACGGATCTCCTCATTTCTGATTCGATCTCGCAGGGAAACTCCGAGCATAGCCCTTTCGATTGCCCTCTGAGCGACCATGAGCTATTTCATCATTCGTGTTCAGACACTGCGGTATTTTGGACGAGTAGATTATTAACGAAATCTCAATATATTCTTACTACACGCCGTTTTTCATCAATTTGGGTCAAGCCGTTCTTTAGTCGTTAAATGTTTTTTGTACAGTTTATTAGGACGTTCAATAGTCTAGTATAGATTAGATATGAAACGGATATCCGGTAAGTATCCGGTATCCGGCCTTGTTTATACTATCCGGGTGGATACCAGATATTAAAATTAAAAAAATCTCATTATTTTACACAAGGCAAATCATACCACAATAAGTTAGGGACACCGTTTATTTCTAAATATGCACGTCAAAAAAATACGCTAGTATGTTTAAGTCTATGGTTCGGCATTTGAGAACCTACCACAAGTACCTATGGTCATAATAATAATAATAACAATAATTTTTTTGTATAATATGTGTATAAAAGTTAACAAAAATTACAATACAAATCAACACATTAGTCAAAAAGGGCATGCAAATTACATCAGCTCCACGTCATTATATAATAATACAATTTTAACATTACAAGCACATATTTCATTGTTACATCATATTAACATCTACACAAAATGTACAATACGAGTAGGTACTCAAAGTTAAATACAAGATTATAAAAAATTCACAACTTTAAATATGTCAGAAGCCGCATAGAACTTCAAATAGTTGAGTTTTAAAGCGTAACAAACATACACGATGTTCAACACTTTAATAGCATCGGGAAGATTATTCAATATTTGAATACACATGGCATGACAATTTTTGATATACAAAGTAGTCTTGGGTGATTTTTTGTAAACAAGTCCATTTGGATGTCATTGGTGGCGGCCATACATTTCCTTGGCAGTGGTGAAAAGATATATTTTATGTCTCTTCACAATAATACTAATTTCGTAAATGTTTGTAAAGCGGTTTTCACAAATCGCACGGATTAATTTTTTTGTGCAATATATGCTTTTTGGATGTTTACGCCATTACCCCAAATTATAAGACCGTATCTCAAGATAGATGCAACATGAGCATGGTAAGCTGACAGTGTGGTACCTTAATACCTAAATCTGTAATTTTTCGTAGGTACCTCAGGGCATAAACAAATTTATTTACTCTACCACAGACCTTATTTATGTGTGATGTCCATAGACCAAATTAAAATAATTAGTCTATAGCAGTGGTCTATAGATACAAGCAAAGAGAATTTAAACACTAGGGATACAAGATAGACACTCATTTAATTGTCATAAAATGTCATAACAAAATCTTGAATAATAATAACACCAAACCATCCAGATTTTTTATGGCTGATACTCACAAAAATGATAAATTGAAAAAATGATTATAACACCGGCTATGCGAGTTATCGTATACCCTAAGCTATATTCTTGGATATCTCAAACAAGAGGGGTTAGGCCTACAATTAAAATAGCTAAAGATAAATTCCAAGTTACTTTAGACGTACGCAATTTCACGAAAGAAGAATTAAGAGTAAAAGCGCGCTCAGAATACCTGATAATTGAAGGGAAACATGAGAGAAAAACGAAAGACGGTTTCGTTGTTCGTAAATTTGTAAGAAAATTCAAACTGCCGAAAGGATGTGATCCTAACTGTGTTAAATCTGAACTTTCGCCTGATGGTCATTTAAAAGTTACAGCTTTAAGGATGGGTTGTGGGCTAAACCATCCTTGTGAAACATTTGTACAGATTTCTGATTATGATCCGAATAAATCAGATGATCCGAAGAATCAAGGCTGTAAAAATAACGTCTGAAGTAGAAAGCTGAACAGCGAATACCAGTTTATTATACTATACTGCTTACAATATTTAGTTGTTATTTCGTCTAATAACTAGTCTTAGTAAATTAAATCTTCTGAAACGTGATATTTTAGTCACACCATAAAATCCAAGACTTATATTTACAGTCTGCCAAAATGGAATGATGATTTTCGGAAGAACAATTATTATTTAATTTATTCCTTCCAATGTCTTACCAAAGTAAAAGTTGAACGTGAAGGCGAGTATTGTGATACTATAAATAACTGTGTTACACACGGTAAAGCTGTAAATATAGACTTACTTATGTCCTTTAAATAAATCTCGATTGTATCTCAGACGTAAATATTATCTGTGATGCATACGTGACTCATGAGCGTTCTGTTTGCACCCAGAATATTCGTTGGCGTCAACAAACACCTATGCCAAACGTATATAAACAGTCTCAAGCGCTGGCCGGCGTCATACTGAAATTGAACGTTCTGAAAGTATATTTAAAATGTCTCTTGCGCCTTATTTCTTCGACTACGACCTACCGCGATGGCCAAGACGCCTTCTAGACCAAAATTTCGGCTTAACATTAACACCAAACGATTTATTAACTGCATCCACAAGTCCTTTACCCAGGCTCAACAGATTCTGGTGGCCTCGCGATACCAGCTCGGCGATTAAAGTTGATAAAGACAAGTGGTCTATAAACATTGATGTCCAGCATTTCTCGCCCGACGAAATAACTGTCAAAACTTCGGAAGGATGTATTGTAGTGGAAGGGAAACATGAAGAAAAACAGGATGAACATGGTTTTGTGACGAGGCATTTCGTGAGGAAATTCAAGTTGCCACAGGATTTGAATATAGACGCGATCGAATCGAGGCTTTCATCTGATGGCGTACTTACAGTTTTGGCGCCGAAGATAACTGAAATACAAGAAGGTGAACGGAATGTTCCGATTACACAAACTGGACCAGTCAGGAAAGAGATAAATATAGAAGGTAGTGCAGAAGAGAAGGATAATAAGCAGGTGTGATTATAAAGCAGATCGGATGTGTAATATTTTATTGTTTTTGCATATTGTAAAGGACTGAGTGATAAGAATTAAGACTGGTGTTATGTATTGAAAATGTTTTTATTATACATTAAATTGCATATATAATCATTTTGTTTCTTATTTTTTGACATATAAGCTGTTGGTAAATATAATTTAAATAACTTAAAGGAGGGCCATTATTTGGCGTTCTACTGATCACTCAATCGTTTTCTGCGATGCTGGGATAATATTTTTTTATGGAACAGGAGAACAAACGAGCGTACGGGTCCCATGGTCTTAAGTGATCACCGCCGCCTACATTCTCTTGCAACACCAGAGGAATCGAACGTAGAAGCGTTGCCGGCCTTTAACCCATGTCGCATCGTCCCGGACACACTGCACAAGGAAGCTGATTCCACAACTTTATAGCACGTGGCAGAAAGTGCCTTGAAAACCACACTGTGGAGGAACACCACACATCCAGATTGTGGGGATGATATCCTAATTTGTGGCGTGTCGTGCAAAGGTGGAATTCAGCGGCAGGAATCAGGCGAAACAGCTCTTCGAAACACTCCCGTGATAAATACGATAGAATACACACAATGAAGCGACGCAATGCCAGGTGACGGAGCCGTTCACAGAGCAATAGGTCACCGACAATTTGAGCAGCTCTGCGTTATACGCGATCATGATTTGAGCTGATACTGGGGTGCGCCAGACCAGAGATAACAACAATAATATTAATGTATTACAGTTTTAACAACATGTATACGATTATTAGACTTTCGAATAGCAATCACATCAAAACTAGTGATGACCCGGTCGTCCCTAGCGTGTCTCCTGCCCGTGTAATGTAAGTAAATAAACCAATCTGTTCAAAATGGCCATTGTTGGCACGTTCTTGTTAACAAACCTCATTTTCAATGGAAATATGTTTGAACCTGAATAACTTTTGAGCCCGAACACCTAGAAACACAAACTTAACGATTATAGCATAAGCCTTTCTTGTCAAGACCTTTCCAACGATATGGGGTTCTGTATTGTGCTTGGTGAAGAATAAAATTTACAACGCGGTATTTGTGCTTTATCCCTACTCATATTATAAATGTGAATGTAAGTTTGTTGGTTACGCTTTTACGCCAGAGCTACAGAACCGATTTTGATGACATTTAGTACAGCGATAGACTACAGGTTGAGAAAGGACATAGGCTATTATTTATTATTTTATCCTGGAAAAATTGATTGTTCCCGCGGAATACCAATAGAAGTTTTGTTTGCCATAGCAATCTTCCTCGAAATAAGATTCATATAATATGTTAGGAACGGGAGCGAAAACGGTAACCGGAACTGGAATAGGACATGAGATAATCTTCAATACCACACTTGGTTATTATTTTTATAAACGCTTTATCTACGCGGACGAAGTCAGCTAGTATACTATAATATACTAGCTGCCCCGACAGACGTTGTTCTGTAGATAGTAAAAAAACAACTGTTTTATATTTCAAAACATCAAAAATTATTTCGTAAATATGCCTGTTGTTAGAATGAAATTGTTTCACAGCGGAACTGTCAAACCGTGCGTCACTAAATTCTCTCATAGAAAATATGTCCATACAAAACAAATATTGAAAATAAAAATATTTATGGGTCCCAAATCGAAATAAAAACTATCCTATCTCTCAAGTTGGACCAAACTGCACTCCATGAAGTAATCACCATTAAAATCCGTTCATTAGTTTAGGAGTCCATTGAGGACAAACATTGTGACACGAGATTTATATATATTAAGATTAACATGATTTACTACTCTCGCACGACGACGCAGGTAGTATGTATTTTGATACGTATGTATGTAACGGAATATTTGAATGTGAATTAAATCCACTTCAAAATATATTTTTTTTTACTTGCACACGTTTCAAGGACCGACGATTTTGTCCTAGAATCCTAATCAGGACAAGATAATTAAAAACAAATAATTAAAAAGCATTTGCCAATGAAGGCCTTTCATACTATACCCCACATGACATGGTAAACTTCATTCAAAATTTGAACCACCGTTCCCTGCATAAAGTCTTGTTTTTTTAGTGATTTCATTACAAATGTATTATTAGTCCTCAGACTTTCCCTGTACTTGTAGTATAAGATGGTATTACTTGCAAATTTTCATAGTTCTAAGTTAAATACACTATATAATTCCATTGAGAGTGTCCAAATATTACCTATATTTCGACACACGAGTACGCATTTTGCAGCATTAACGGCCGCATCTTTTTCTTTACGTTTCATTAGACTGCTATTATTGTTTTTGTAGATTGTTTCAGTATAACAGTAGTGTTTAGACAATTTTGTAACATATTTTGCATGTCAATTGACGAAACATAATGGATTATCAATAATATTATGTAAACATCTTAAATACAATGTTTCCTGCAAATAATATTTCATTTCATTTCATCAGAAGTTCGATTTTTTTCACAGCTTCAAGAGACTGTAGAATTGAGTGGTTCGTTTTATTATTATCATAATATGTTGAATATGATGCAATTTAGGGTACCCAAAATTATAATATCGGCGTTGGATAAAGTATTTAAAGTTAAAGATACGTTTTTATACTGCAATATTTTGTTTTTTTTTATTGTTCGAAATATACAAGAAACAAACTGCTAAACAATTTAAGCCATGAAACTTAAGTGTTTATTTGAGGAATAGCGAGTTCACTTATTCTAAACTTTAAATACTTTAATATTAAATAATTATTATTCCAAAAATATCCAAATAAATTCGAAAACAAAATTACAAATAATAACATGACTGAATTAAATAGCAAAGGAGACAAAGCAAAATAAAAACAATAGAAATAATGAAAAAAATAGACAATGAGACACCCAGGCGATGCTCAATAGTAATAGGCGTCTAATACCGAATAATATCCCATGAAATTATTCAATGAAAATATTAACATTCAGTACTAGGTCAAGTCCACGCAGACAAAGTAGCGAACACATATATTTATAACCTTAATAGCAATAGAAATGTATAAATATCGAATAAAGTATACAAGATATCATAATAAAATATTAACGAATATTAATCTAGAGAATTCTATAAATCACATGCTTAATGTTAATTATGTTATTAGTTGGTGCGGCTTGTGAAGCGGCTGAAAGCATGCAAATACAGGGGTCTAGGCTCCGAATATGATTTAGTCCCATTCGGTGTCGAGACCCTTGGTCCGTGGGGTCCTTGTGCTATAAGGCTTTTTAAGGAAATAGCAAAAAGGTTAGTCGACATTACAGGAGACTGAAGAGCTGGCAGCTACCTCGGACAAAGAATTAGTCTAGCTATTCAAAGGGGGAACGCTCCCAGTTTCTTCGGAACCTGCCTAAAGGGACTCCTTTTAATAATATGTTTTAGTTATTATATTATATTCTTTAATATTTCGGCCACAGCTTCATGTCCAGGAAGGTCGATGTATGTTCTGCACATATCATCGGATTTGGTATGGCCGAACTATCGGGCCCCGGCCGGTCCGGTAGCGGACCATATTCGATGATACGTCGCATTGTTCATCGCACAAAATTATTATTATTACTGTCCAGACCGTAGCGAGTACGACGCCGGACCAATTGGTGCGAGGCGCCCATAGTGTTTAGGCTGTTATACTGTCATATTACAGCGTTATATTCGAAGTTACTTAAACAACTGTAATTATTAAAACCTTTTACAACCTACAAGAGCTTAATGTGAATATTCTACTTTGTATATAATACAGATAAAAATATAGTTCTATGAAGCCCTGGACTACGGTAATACGTCTAATAATCTATATATATAAATGAATTGCTGTTCGAGACTAACTCGTTAAAACTCGAGAGCCTCTGGACCGATTTGGCTAATTTTAGTCTTGAATTATTCGTGGAAGTCCAGAGAAGGTTTAAAAGGTGAATAAATATGAAAATGCTCGGAATTAAATAAAAACAACAATTTTGCTTTTCCCCCGTCGTTCAGAAATCAAATTGAAAGAAAAGTTTAAAATGAATAACTTACTAAATTGTCTTTCTAACTTTCTCAGGAGGTAAAAAATAAAGTGAATTTTATATACAGAACAACTGTCTGTCGGGTCAGCTAGTACCTAATAAAAGCTTTATAAGTTTTCTGTTGTAAATAAAGGACAACTTAAAAAAAACAATGAATTACTTCACAAAATTATATATTTCGAGAATCAAATTAATTAACATTATAGCAGTCTTAAGAAATTAATAAACTTTAGCAGTCTTATGTTGCAACGGAACTTATAAAAATTATAAAGAGAAAATTTTAAATCCCCACATACGAAATTTATTTTCGTTCCTTCTTGCCTTTCTTCTTCTCCGCAGTATTTTTAATTTCCTTTCTTACAGGACCAGTTTGTTGAATTGGAATACTTTTTTCGTTTTTCAATGCTGATGTTTGTTTCGGTGCAGTGACGGTCAATACGCCATCCGAAGACAATCTGGACTCCACAGCCTCCATATTACATTCTTTGGGCAGAGCGTACCTCCGAACAAACTGTCTGGAGATATATCCGTGCTCATCCTTCTTCTCTTCATGTTTCCCTTCCACAATGATGAAGCCATCAGCCGTTTTAACTGTAATTTCTTCAGGGGCGAAATGCTGCACGTCCAAGTTGAGCTGAAATTTGTCTTTATCGGATTTGATGCTGGAGCCGATGTCGCGAGCTGCAGCAGCTAGCTGTCTCCAAGGTCTGAAGTAATCTCTAGAAACCAAGGGTGCCGCAACAGTTAGAATATCGTCTGGTGTTAAAGCCAATCCAAAGTCCTGATCCAGCAAACGGCTTGGCCCGTAAGGCCAGTCATCCAAAACATATGGAAGCAAAGACAT
>CATIXQ010000026.1:9499639-9556646 GCA_949711755.1 Leptidea juvernica
GTTTATATTAAAATCTCCACACACTATAATTGACTTGCTAGTTTTGCTAAATTTTGATAGTACCTCCTCCATTCTATGTTGGAATTGTTCATATGATGCAGTGGGGGGGCGGTATACACTTACAATAATAAATTGCTCTAGTTCTATACAAGCTATCTCAATTAGTTGTTCTAGAGATTAAGAATATCTCTTCTATTTTTACATTTTAATCTATTATTAATAATAATTAGGGAACCTCCATGTATAGCCCTACTTATACAAAACGAACTGACTACTTCATGTTCTCTAAAACTAAACTGGAGCTGATGAATTTTACGCCAATGTTCTGTAAACAGTTCAATTTCTAATTCCTTACTTGAGATACCTTGTACATTCTGGTGAACAATATTTATGAGCTGACAGTTTGGTGAATGTTGCCTATTTTGTACGATATTGCAAGAGTTGTTCTCCCTTGTCGAATATGGCGAATATGGAGAGCATAATTAGCCGCCAGCTCTTGGTATACCTAGAAGGTCACCAGCTGATCAACGACCGACAATACGGCTTTCGCCATGGTCGGTCGGCAGGTGATTTTCTGGTATACCTAACACATAGATGGCGGCGGCTGTTGAAAGCAAGGGGGAAGGCCTGGCCGTGAGCCTGGATATAGCGAAGGCCTTTGATCGTGTATGGCACAAGGCGCTCCTCTCAAAACTTCCATAATTTGGACTTCCTGAGAGCTTGTGCAAGTGGACCTCCAGCTTCCTCACTGGGCGCAGCATACAGGTCGTTGTCGACGGATATTGCTCAAACCCGAAGCCCGTGAATGCTGGATTGCCCCAAGGCTGTGTGCTATCTCCCACGCTGTTCCTTCTGCATATCAATGATATGTTGGACACCTCCAACATACATTGCCTAAAAACCTCGCCTAGTATCGGAATACTGGGTCTCGAAATCTCGAGCGATTCCCAATTTCGTGGCCATCTGGAGGGTAAAGCCAAATAGGCTTTAAAGAAACTGGGCGTCATTAATAGAGCACGGCAATACTTCAAGCTGGCCCACATTCTAGCGCTCTACAAGGCGCAGGTCCGGCCACACATGGAGTATTGCTGTCATCTCTGGTCTGGCGCACCCCAGTATCAGCTCGATCCATTTGACCGCGTGCAACGTAGAGCAGCTCGAATTGTCGGGGACCTAGTGCTCTGTGAACGGCTGGATCACTTGGCGTTGCGTAGAGATGTCGCTTCATTGTGTGTCTTCTACCGCATTTATCGCGGGGAGTGTTCCGAAGAGCTGTTTAACCTGATTCCTGCCGCCGAATTCCACCTTCGCACGACTCGCCACAAGTTAGGATATCATCCCCACCATCTGGATGTGTGGCGGTCCTCCACAGTGCGGTGTTCAAGGAGCTTTCTCCCACGTACTACAAAGCTGTGGAATGAACTTCCTTGTGCGGTGTTTCCGGACGATACGACATGGGTTCCTTCAAAAAAAACGCGTACACCTTCCTTAAAGGCCGGCAACGCTCCTGGTTCCTGATTCCTCTGGTGTTGCAAGAGATTGTGGGCGGCGGTGACCACTTAACAATAGGTGACCCGTACGCTCGTTTGTCCTCCTATTCCATAAAAAAAAATATATTGTATCGTTATTTCTACTCTTCCCCGTACAGGCAAATTTCTTGGAATACATGGTCGTATTGATGTCGAGTAGCAGGCATTCGTAGAATTTTTTTCTAGTTTTATCTTCCACGTTTCGTATAGATCATCTTTTTCAATTGTTTCATAAAATTATTTCCTTAGAGCTCCATAAAATGATATAATAGAATTTTGACTATGTAAACATGATAAATGAAATGATAAAACATTAGGCCTTTGTCCAGCAGTGGACGTCTTCCGGCTGATGATGATGATGAAATATGATAAAAAATAATTGTGATTTCATTTCAATTTTAACATGTTTTTGTGAAGTGTACAAAAATCAGTAATTTGATTTTCTATTCCATCTTTCGTATTGATTTCTTCAAATTTATATTGCATTTTACATCCACAATGAAATCCTCAATCGTATGCTATGAATAGTGCTAGCAAAGCATATGAGCTCAATATTATAATATTTTAACACCATTGTATACTAATAATATGTTTTTTGCAAATAAATAAATAATTATTATTATGAGGCAATCAGGATTACTCCTTGCCTTACTATACCTTGGTATTACTACCGAAAAAAAACAGTTATGGTTGTCCTCGAATAGCCCGCTTTAGACATTGTCCAGTCCAGTTTTCTACGAACATACACATTTGTGTACCGTATAGTAGTACAGATTTGGGAGTATAACAATGATTTTAATAATTCCGCAATAAATGAGGTTTTTTTTTCGTAGCTTACAGACTGCCAAAATTTTACGCAGTAATACGCTTGCGCATCTCTAAAGCCTACAATTTCTTCATCACTATGATCAATTGTAGTGTGTTGAAGCTTTTTAACTATAAATTTAACTTATACAGAGGAGACATATCACTTATCAGGCTCTAATTCTAGCCGACCTAATTACATTCTTATCAACACCAGTATCAGTAACTTTGCAGTCCAACAACACAGCACCGGGCGCTGAGCTACATACAATTTTGTATGAACGTTTTGCCCAAGAACCATCTGCAACTCCTTCTATCACAGGACAGCAATTTTTATCCACTTCTCTGTTTAAAATGGAAAGCCATTTTTCTTCTTCACCTTCTGTCACTATCTCAGTAGCACTTCTTTGATTGCATATTGGTCATATTTAGCGTACTACAAATTTCATTTAACAGCTGTGCATATACATTTCCTGATAAGAAACCTACCCCAGATTCCTTCCACAAACGTTTTATTTATACTTAGCTTCAAATTTAGGTTTTCATTATACACTATTTCAATATCTAAATATATTTTACATTCGTGGATCACGACAAAGTCGCTCCTCGCTGTCTGTCCCTATGTATGCATAGATCTTTAAAACTACGTAACTGATATTGATGCGGTTTTTAATAGATAGAAGATGTTGTGTTGGTAGGCCCCCCACAAGATGGTCCGTAACAGGTTGGATGAGGGCAGCGCAGGACCGATCGTCATGGCAATCTTTAGAGGAGGTAATTTGTCTAGTAGTGGATGTCTTCCGGCTGAATGATAATGATGATGATGATAATAGAGGAACACTGATCATTTTAAAGTTTTCTAATGTGATGTCGTAAATGAACACATGTTTTGCGCATACATTGCAAACGCTTGCTAAACCGTTCGTATATGTCTATCTCTTAGGGATAACCCACAATAACCATTTTTTTTCCTTAACTATTTACGAGAAATAATGGCTTATTTAATGGCTTTTAATGTGCATTTAATATACATGAATATTGTAGGTAATAAGTAAATAAGTAGATTAATATTGCCTTTTACAGCATTTAATTTAAATGAATATTTTGGAAGATATTGAAGATTTAAAATATACATTGATGCATACATTTTTCAGTAGGAAGTGAAAATAATTACTCAAAATCCGATTCACAAGCCGAGTCCGAGCAGAGTCAAAGTATAGCAACGTTTCAAATCCATGTATCAATAGACAGGATCAAAAACTAATTATGAGCGAGTACGGAGTCAGTTATGAAATAGGATTTGCGGCCGGCCGGCTGCGAGCGCGCACCCCATCACACGCATTACTCACACAAAACACGGTCTATTCACGCCCACATAGATAGTTGGGTTGGGGCGCAGCGCGACAACGATAGTTACCTATTTTTAACCGACTTCAAAAAAGGAGGAGGTTCTCAATTCGTTGATATTTTTATTATGTTTGTTACCTCAAAACTTTCGACTGGGTGAACCGATTTTGATTTTTTTTTTTTATTTGAAAGCTGGTGCTTCCCGTGTAGTCCCATTGTAATTTGGTCCAGATCTGACAAAGGCATCCATGAGAAAACCATAAAAGTCTTAAATTTGCTATACATACGTTTAGCAAAGTGGGTGGTAAATTTACGAATAACTCAATATCTCGCAAACCGATTTCGATGATTCTTTTTTATTGGAAAGGATATACTTTAAAGATAGTTTGGTGAGAGTTTGGTTAGGTTCTGATTACGGAATCCATGACAAAGTAACGGAACTCTTCAATTCTTAGTCAACTCTCAATCTACACATATTTAGATAAATTGTTAGTTAGTGTACTTCAAATTCACTAAAAATAAAAAATATTTTTTTTTTAACAAAAAAACAACCGACTTCAAAAACACTATTCAGAAACAATAGATATAATATGCACTAAAAAGTATAAAAATAATTGCGTATTTTTATACAATCTAATTCTAGTTACGATTATTGTAATTTTTAGAGTCGTTGTCATCCAAGATAGGTTCGTAACTACATATGTATGTAGTTACAAACCTATCTTGGACACATTTCAGCTATAACTGATATAATAATATAGGTGAGATGTGCTTGAGTCGTGAGGAGGCGAGAGGCTAGAGCGGATCGCGGCGGAAGCACACCGATTCCAATAATAACAATAATCGTAAACTAGAATTAGAATAATTAATTAGATTGTATGTAAATACGCAATTATTTTTATACTTTTTAGTGCATATTATATTTATTGTTTTGTTTATTATTGTTTTGGAATAGTGTTTTTGAAGTTGGTTGTTTTTTTAAGACTGTTTAAGCGCTGGATCTCTGTTCACATGGACAAAAACAAAAAATTACTGCACAAATATGTGCAATATATAGTCTTAGTTACTTAATTATTTTAGTGTTAACTTGGCATGCCTTTACAGCGTCTATGTCTAATAAATTTAAATAATTTTGCCCCTTTTTTTTAAATAATTTTATCACTTTGGATGTGTCTGTCACGTAAACTATTCAGTTTAGAAAAAAATGATATTAGAAACCTCAAAATCATTTTTGAAGATTTATCCCTAGATACACTTGTACACAGGGTTTGATGAAAAAAAAATATTTATGAAACCCCCAAAATTTATCGTTTTTGTTCTATTTTTGTGTGAAAAACTGAATGCGGTTGAGAGAATACATCTACTTACCAAATTTCAACAGTATAGTTCTTATAGTTTTGGAAATCAATCACATGATTTCACTCATACTTATTCTAAATTCTAAAAGATCAGTCAAGACTGGTCTTGATGAGAATTGAAATATTACATTTAATGTAATTAGTGTGTAAAGGGTTTTTTTTTGCGCCTAGACAAAGGCGAAGGGCTACCCGGGATAACGATGATAGGGACGTGGTTAATGCTCATGCAAACCAACGCAGCCATCTGCGTTGCGTTCACGTTGGTGCGGTCTTTGATTTACGATTGGTCTCCGCTGCGCTCCAACTAGATACCGCACCTGAGAACAATAAGCAGCTTTTTTATTACGGCATCTATTAGATGCTTGTGTGCGTGGCATCTTGACACTAAATGGCATCTTTCAAATTTTGTAACATATGCTTCGTGTTATTTTACATTGAAATTAATAAAATACAAAATACTTGCTAATCATAATATACAAACTTTTACTACGCAACACGGCATTTTAGTTTCGATTATGTATTAGCAAAGTTTAACAGAACATGTGGCACGTCAACGTCACACATTGTTCGAGACTGACTCGAGTACGGCCACATGGGGGTTGTATTACTTGCTGCACTTTGCGACTACGCCTGCGGTATCTAGTTGGAGCGCAGCGGAGACCAATTCTAATTTAAGAGTGCGGTATTGAAGTGAGTATTTGACATGGTTTTCTATAAAATATACTCGCGTGATGATTATATCTACACCTACTTTATTTGCTTAGTTCATTGGTTTCATAAGATATTTCTTTTCGATTGTTTATTTATTTAAATGTTTTCTTATTCTACAGACTATAACTTACCTCATAAAATAATATTGACACACTTTTTACACAAATTATCTTGCCCCAAGTTAAGCATATTATATAGCCTGTGTTATGGGTTACAAGACAATGATATATTTAATACAATATACTTACTTAAACATACATATATTCATATCAACATACATAAATACATTTAAACATCCATGACTCGGAAACAAACATCTATATTCATCATATAAATGTTTGCACCTACCGGGATTCGGACCCGGGAGCTTAGTAGGTAGGATCGCTAACCACTCGGCTATACAGGTCGTCATAGTATACACACTATCGATTGTTCGAATTGTACTAATTGTAATTAACACAACGAAATAATATAGTTAATTAAAATAATATAACAATAACAATAAATTTAATGTAAGAATGAGCGGGCGCGGGGTATATAATTTATTTGACAAAATAACGCATTGCCGAGTTACTATTAGAACATAAATTGAGTGATTAAGTAAATTAAATATTTGAAATTTTAATTAAAACCCGAAATGTCTCGAACTATATATAGTTACTTAAAAGTTACTTAATTGTTGAATTTTAAAATGAAATAATATTATAATTGAATTTATATATATTTTATGAAAGAATGCCTAGTAGTTCGTTGCATCCCAATTTAATACTGAGTCATTCCTTGTACGAACTATACACGAATATATGAGGTATACAATGATACTAAACACGTTCACACTGTGCCTCCCCGGGGCATAAAAATAATAGGGAAGTCCTAGACCCAATGGTGTCGTAACAGGCTACAGACTAAGGGCATTTACCAGTAGTAGACTCCTTAGTCTTTTGCACAGGATGCCGGCTAGATTGTGGGTACCACAACGGCGCCTTTTTTTGCGTAATGTGTAAACATTATTGTGTTTCGGTCTGAAGGCCCCCATAGTTATTGCAATTACTAGGCAAATGAGACTTAACATCTTATGTCTCAAGGAGACGAGCGCAATTGTGTCGCTGAGATTTTTTGGTTTTTCCCATTAGAATCCTCAGCGGCACTGAATTGTTATGGGCAGAGTGTATCAATTACCATCAGCTGTCCTGTTCGTCTCGTCATAAAAAAAAAAACAAAACTCGAAATGCGCAGTATTCCTAGCGCTAGGAACCCGCAACCAGTTCCTTGATTAAGGCGCTATAGTCCAAAAAGTAACATTTTTAAAAATCTACTTAAAATACTTCTACAAAAACTACGGTTCCAATTTTTTGACATGTTTATCTTCATTTCTTTATCTAAATTATCGCTGTTTCGAAAACACGATTACGAAAAAAAATCTCGATAGATTTATTTTTTGAAAAATAGTCTTTTTTATTTAACTTGTTTATATTATCATAAAACTATGATAGCTATAAACACAAAACTTATTTTATTCGATAGTTTATTAGTATTTATAAGTTTTCACTGTGGGATTTATCAATACGCTTTGTGAATTATTTTATATTAATTTTTTTCGTAATAAACCAAACGCGAAGCCTTGGTTTCATGCACGCTCAAGCCAGCAGTACGCCCGTGACCACTGTCAAGGAAGGTACTGTGTTCGTGTCTCTCGGGCCCACGTTACGTAAGATTTTTGCAAACAAGTACAAAGCGGGAATCATAGTAAAAAAATAATGATGATGCGACAGCGTATTTGTTGAAATATAAAGGTAAATGTAAGTCGGAAAGTACTAAAATAAAAAAATATTACGCGGTTCGTTCTGGGTCGGCGGTCGTTGACCCGCATCGCTCGGTTCGTTCTCAGCCATGCCCGACGCCCGTGTCCATGCGTACCTATCGAATCTAACGTTCGCGCAATTTTTACCTAAAGTGTTGGGAAAACCTCGCCTTAAACCTACATGTATATACCAACTGGCAAATCTACTGAAAATAAAAAGCCTTCTAGGGAAGAAGCCCTTCCAGCGTAGGTATCTCTTCTATTTAAACTAGATTCTTATGAACAAAACAAATAAGTATATTTTTACTACTGAAGATATTTTTTGAAGTGCCTCTCAAAAATTTTTTAGCATGGGCTAACTGACTTGAGTGCAACATATGGATGTTGCACTCAAGTCAGTCTGACCGCACGGTCTAAGGCGCCAGATTTAAGCCTCAGGCTCCCGAGACGGAGTATAGGTTCGGAGCCCAAAAACCTGACCAAGATTTTTTATTACATTTTATTTAATTTTTTATAAAAAAGGCATTCGTTTTTTTTAATATTATAATACAATACTTTATTGAATGTTTTTTTGGAAATATTTTCGAAATGAAAACTTCTCTAGCGTGGTTTAGCACTTTTCTTGGGATGCGTATAAAGTGTTAAACTACCGCTACTTCGTAAGAGGTTGAGCTTATGAAAAGAAGTAGCAAGAAACTCATTGCCACTCTTTTAAATCAACATGAATAGCTTTGTCTTTTTACAAATCATCAATCAGTTACAATATATGTAAAGTGATGCAACAAAACATACTCCAACGTCAAATTGTCAATGCTTTTGCACGAGCAAGTCAAAAAAGAAAGTGAAAATGAATACAATACAATACAAAAGTTTCTGAATATAGTTGCTGCATCATCCAGACACACCATAAATAAGTAAAGGTATTTTTAATACAGTTGCTCAAAAAGTGGCGTACTGCCCCTGCCCGTCCCTACGTACAGCGTTCGGGATGTGGGCTATTACACAATAGAGCTTTTTCTTTATCTTTTTCCGAACTCGTGCTTTCTCTTTCCCAACTGTCAAAATAATGTCTATTAAAAAGAAAAAAACAACCACGAAGTTCTTACAAAAAAAAATCATAGAAGTTTTTATGATCCATGCAAATATTTCTAAAAAGAAGCTACTAATTTGTTTCAATATCAGATTTAATGATTTGATTCAATGAGTTAAAATGGTAAGGTTTCATTTCATTTCATCTCATTAAATTTCATTTTCATTTCATATCAATAAAAAAAGTCTACTGAAGACTTGGCTGTATGTATAGTTCCCTTTGCCTACCCAGAATGGGTGAAGAAAACAAAAAAAAGTCTCTGCTTATATTCTTTTACGGTTGGCGCCATTTTCCATAATTAGTTAGTTGAGTTTATTGTGTTTTTATTATTCTATTAAATTGCTTCATTTGTTCGCAACTGTATTAAAAATAGTTGTTCAGTACACGTGCGGAACCGTCATTGCAACTTGTTCCGACTGAAAACCCTCACCTTCGGGTGCTACCCGAGCCGGGAAGACATATGTCGGAACTCTTTGCAATGACAGGCTTTCCGCACTCGTAATGAAATATACTATTTGCGAGCATTTTATAAGTGATTATAAAAAAAAATATATAATAACTTTTAAGAATCTGAAGCAGAGTTTCTGGTAACAGGATCATCCTGCCACCACAAATAACGCCCGATTACTAGCATGACGTATGGGTCAGCCATCGCCTCCCTCAACCATATTTTAGGGAAGGGAACGACCCGTCCCACGTTTTTGGATTTTTCAATAATGCTTCGCGGCACTGCATTGTAATGGGCAGGGCGTATCAATTACCATCTGCTGAACGTCCTGCTCGTCTCGACCCTTACTTTTATAAAAAAACATCGCTGCCACAAGCAGTAGGTATTATACTGATAAATAAAGCAATTCGTGTGAAATTATTCCGTAACCATTCCAAAATACTATTCAAAAATGAAAAATGCACAACGTTAATGTTCAAGTTTTCATTTCTGCCGGTACTCCTAGAGTGCATCCCGTTATTTTTTTTGGAAGTACCTTTTTATACAACATTTTATTGAATTTTTGTGTAAAAGGTTAAGATTTAATGAGAAAAAAAGGCAAGATACCCATTGCCATTCAACATTCACAGCTTAATCGTTTTACAAAAAATTTCAATTACTTACAATATACTATTTTGTAAAGTGATGCAATAATAATACTCAAACGTCAAATACAATACAAATTATATATACTCTTCATAAATACAATACATATAAGCAAAGAATATAAGTAAGTATGAAAAGGTACAGCGAATTTAATTATTGTTCTATACAGATTATGTAGGCAATGGCCAATTTATCATTATAAAAGCGGCTTCTTTCAAGATCAAAGAAGTGGAACTTCTGTGTAAGTACTATTATTTATTATGGGGCAAAACGCCAAATTAAGCATTACCCATGGCTTTAAATAATGTATCCAAAGCCGTTAATAAATTAAAAAACAAAAGGCTTTGCTCTATTAAGTGGACTTTCATTTGAATTTAGTTCTTATGTAGTCCTCTTAGAGCATAATTTGGCAGGTGACAAAAATTGCGTATCGCATAATAATAATTATAAATATTAAAAAAAAAGCTTGCGAGTTTTAATAAATAGGTTATAATATGATTATAAATATATAATAGGTTATTTTATCAGCTATCTAATATAACGAACACCTCTACCTTTTAGACAGGTACTTCTACCAAACGATTTGTTTTTGTTTTTTGAAAAAAAAAAAGTGATCGTCCTGCCAGTACATAATATTTCCATTGTAGGAGTAACTTACAATCTATGGCAAACCTATCGCGGGACACAAAAAGTAGCGAGCTTTGAGTCAATCTAAAATTCTATGCGGCATTTTAATTTCACGAAACAACACGAACAAGGAAACTAAAACAAAGTATAATAAAGAAATCGATTTATTTCTAAACTTTATCAGAAACAATTACATATATAAAGATTTCGAGAAAAAACATAAATTGCTATACAGTCTTTTTACAATACTTATAAATAAAAATCGGAAATTTTTTATACTTGATTTAACGTTGTTCTTTCTTGCCTGTCTCCTCCATACCGTCTTTAATTTCCTTTCTTACAGGACCAGTTTGTTGAATTGGAATACTTTTTTCGTTTTTCAATGCTGATGTTTGTTTCGGTGCAGTGACGGTCAATACGCCATCCGAAGACAATCTGGACTCCACAGCCTCCATATTACATTCTTTGGGCAGAGCGTACCTCCGAACGAACTGTCTGGAGATATATCCGTGCTCATCCTTCTTCTCTTCATGTTTCCCTTCCACAATGATGAAGCCATCAGCCGTTTTAACTGTAATTTCTTCAGGGGCGAAATGCTGCACGTCCAAGTTGAGCTGAAATTTGTCTTTATCGGATTTGATGCTGGAGCCGATGTCGCGAGCTGCAGCAGCTAGCTGTCTCCAAGGTCTGTAGTAATCTCTAGAAACCATGGGTGCAGTAACGGCGAGAAGATCGTCTGGTGTTAGAGCCAATCCAAATTCTTGATCCAGCAAACGGCTTGGCCTGTACGGCCAGTCGTTGAAAATGTATGGCAGCATAGACATATTTCACGTTTAATAAATAAATTTACTCCGTAAAACAAGAAGGATTGCTGAGTAGATACTCCGAGAACTTCACACTTCAATTGCTTTGTTCAAATAACTTGTCGTTCCCGCGATTGGGTGCTCTTTATATAGTATTCATGCCCGCCATCTAGCGATAAGTAGAATATTCTGGACGCTTTTGTCACGCTGTCTCTTTCGCACTTATTGCCGCACACTGCATACGGCGTGTTCGCGAAAATTCATGAAAGACATCTAGAAGTCGCGCCGGCCGGTGACTTTTGTTTGTAAACAAGTAATAAGCGTTACAATGTTTTATCATAGTTAGATAATTAAATTACGTTTATTTATATACATAGATATGTATCGATTGTGATTAGTAATTTGGATACATACCTTTTCAGTATTTAATTTATGCTTGACTTAGTTACTTATGTACTTTTTAATGATGTATGTGTAGGTATTAGGGTATTATTAGTAGTATTAGGATACTATTTTGACTTTGTCTTTAGGGCTGCCAATTTTCTTAGACCTTATAGGTATAGTATTTTTGGATTAAGTTCCCAAAAAAATTTAGTACGCAGGGGATTAATGCAAGTACATAATATATGTTTATATAACATATCTTAAATGAATATTTTTTATTGTTTGAGCCTTTATTAATTGGTTTTAATTTTAAATCTTTTATAAGACTCATACCTGCACTGATACTGGATTTATTGCGCTCATATTTCCACTTTGTTCATCACAGAAAATATGCGCTCTGTATGGTGATAAAATATAGTAGTTCCGTTTACTATAACTATATAATTTTCAAATAATAGTAATTAGTAGGTAGACACCTTAAATAGTAGGTTACTATATTATATAATAGGGTTAGCAACCCTAGTAGGTACCAATAATAGTTAAATAATATTTTCTAAAATAATTGTACATAGGTAGTTAAAAATATTATCTCTTCTTTTGTAGATTCTGGATTTTGGACTAAGTAGTCGGGGATTATATTGATTCTGGGGACTAATAATTTTATTTTAAGTAAGTAAACCTAATTATAGGTACCTGTCATCATCAGGTTTATGTCATGTGAATCGATAATCGCAAATGGTAGATACGTCCATGTCGAATATGAGAATATTTTCATAACTACAAATGAGTTTGTTGAAATTTATCAAACAAATCAAATCAATTTTTACTAGTTTGAGCTGACTCTTGTTATGTTCAGAATAATTTTTTGCTTGGAAGTAGGGTTGCCATAGCCATCTCTAAAAATCTGATGTTTATATTTAAATAAAATAAATATAACTATCTATTTTATCTACGGTATAATTACATAAAATAGCATGAACAATTTATTTTACACAGGCAGTACCTTTTATTGATTATTTTTTATTCAGTATAGGCCTTCAAGATTTTTCCACAATGTTCAATCTCTTTTATCATTTATACGTCTAAATAGACTATAACAGCTATGAAAACGTCGATGAATTTGAATTTAGAACTAACTATTCTATTTAGAGCAATTCACGCACACTAACACAAACTGTCATTCAAATCGCGAGTGCAAGACGTAGCTTGTCACGCAAACTAAACTAATGATCCTGGCCTGTTTTTATCGGTTGTCTAACAGAAAGAGAGATGCATTTTTTATGTCATCCTCCTATCTTTGGCGCTGTCTGCCCTTTCATGGTTAGTCACGTCTTTTGCCCATTTGTCTTTTTTGCTCCAAATTAATAATGTCAATTTTCAAGTTTTAACAAACATCTCATACCCTTAATTTTATATTTAATCCTCATTGTTTTGAGGGATACTTTGTCCTGTATTTTATTTTTATTATTTTTCTCTCAATTCTGTGTGATGCTGTGTTTCTCTAGTGCTTAAATGTTCTGGTTAGTTAAACTGCATGTCTGTTACCCGAAATACATGCAAGATGCACGCAAGGTAGAATTACTTATTAAGTATCACATTATTCCAGGTTTTCTTTTTATGGAATAGGAGGACAAACGAGCGTACGGGTCACCTGTTGTTAAGTGATCACCGCCGCCCACAATTTCTTGCAACACCAGAGGAATCACAGGAGCGTTGCCGGCCTCTAAGGAAGGTGTAAGCGCTTTTTTTGAAGGTACCCATGTCGTATCATCCCGGAAACACCGCACAAGGAAGCTCATTCCACAGCTTCGTAGTACGAGAAAGAAAGCTCCTTGAAAACCGCACTGTGGAGGACCGCCACACATCCAGATGGTGGGGATGATATCCTAACTTGTGGCGTGTCGTGGTACTCGAAGGTGGAATTCGGCGGCAGGAATCAGGTTAAAAAGCTCTTCGGAACACTCCCCGTGATAAATGCGGTAGAAGACACACAGTGAAGCGACGTCTCTACGCAACGCCAATTGATCCAGCCGTTCACAGAGTGCTGGGTCCCCGACAATTCGAGCTGCTCTGCGTTGCACGCGGTCAAATGGATCGAGCTGATACTGGGGTGCGCCAGACCAGAGATGACAGCAATACTCCATGTGTGGCCGGACCTGCGCTTTGTAGAGCGCTAAAATGTGGGCCGGCTTGAAGTATTGCCGTGCTCTATTTATGACGCCCAGTTTCTTCGAAGGCAATTTGGCTTTGCCCTCCAGATGGCCACGGAATTGGCAACCGCTCGAAATTTCGAAACACAGTATTCCGATTAGTATCGGAATACTGTGTTTCGAAATTTCGAGGCTTTCATAACATCTTTAAAAATATTTTCTTTTGTTATAAGTTGTTGTTGTAATAATATTATAATAACAAGACCAAGATAAGTGCATATTTTTTGTTATAGGTATTGAAACCATAGATAATTTATACCTCTAGATAGAGCCTCTTGCTATTAGACAACCGATGAAAACAGGCCAGGTTTATTACTTTAGTATGCGTGATAAGCTACGTCTTACATTCTCGATTTGTATGCCACTTTGTGTTAGTATGCGTGCATTGCTCAAAATAGAGGTTAACAGTCAACCTCAATTTTATTCGAAGTTTTCACAGCGACAGTCTACTTATTTCAGTTATTCAATCAGAGAAAAACTGATTATCATCATTATCATGACATAATTTGAACTTTAACATGATTAGTCATTTTATATTGCAAATTCTCATTGAAAGCAAAGAATATATTGTTCAAAGAACAACGTTATACTAATATTGATATCCAGTCAGTTTGCACCTCCAACAAGAGATTTCTTAAAAAAATTGGTACGAGGCCGCACGTGACCGCGACATTGTCTGTATAAGAAATTTGTTTAGGAGGTAATCTGATAATGGAATCTGATTTTGTACATCACATTTCATGCGTTACCTAACATTTAGGTGAATAGACGAAATGGATAGATAGGCAGCCAAAAATTTTATACCTATTAAATTCCGTCTAAACATTCTTAAGCATGTTATAGTAAATTCAATAACATTTTAATTATACTATTTATAAATTTATACATGTCAATAACCCATTGTCATTGACACTGACCTATGCCAATGACAAATATAGAAGTTTCGCATCGAAGCTTCGAGACAGCACTCGACGCTCGCTCGATATCAGCGAACATTCAACTTGTAAACAAACGCCAGACGGCTTCGAGAATGTATCATGGCCAGGTGCTCGCAACCTATAGAATGCAAAGTAAAATAAATATCTTTATCACTTATTTTCTATCAATCTTATATTTTATGAGTAAATATTTTGGGATTGTCGTTTAAAAATATTTACTGTTGGACTGACTGCGTAGTTATATAGGCTATCTTTCCTTCAGTTGCTTAATGATGACATGTGATCTGCAAAATCCGATTCCATGGTCAGATTACCACCTAAATAACTTTTTAAATAGCGCTCGCATGCGGTCTCGTGCCAATTATTTAAAGAAAATCAAATTTCATTAATTCAATTTCAAGAAGAGGCAGCGCAGGGCCGATTTCATGGCGATCTTTGGGGGAGGCCTTTGTCCAGCAGTGGACGTCTTCGCGCGCCCTAATCAACTCACACACGTATAAAAAGGTAAGCCAACAGGAATCGAAAAATTGGAACAAAGTTCCTTATGGGACGATGCGGAGGGATACCCTCACCGGGTAAAAACGTCTGGAACGAAACACTTTTCATGTACGTCGAAGCGTTGCTACGCGGTAATATTTTGCAGATTATTATTTATATATAAATAATTGACAAGTAACAATTATTGACATTTGACACATTTCTGACAAATTACATTGATTATTTTATTTATTTAGAGCATTGGTAACAAGGCCAAATCAAACCAAAATACAATAAACGAATATTTAAATCATATTTAAATACGTTTATAGCTGCAAAATTACATTGACATAAAAACAAAACATAATGACGTTTACAGTACCTTTTTGATGTTATTGAAGATTTATTTGACTATTATACGTTGCACGCGCACAACGACATCTAGACGTGTAAATTATATTATTAATATGTTATGTACTATTAATTTAAAAAATACTAAAAAGGCCTTTAATTTTATCAATTCTTATGATAACATCTCGCTCGATAGTTATTAGACAATTATATTATAAAGTAGCCCTTATTATTGATTCGATATACAAAAAGTTGAAGTAATAAATTACAGAAATAATTCAAAACTTTGGTTCCCAATCATCCTCCCAAGCGTCCTCTGACACATAGATCTCCGCCAAGTGAATCCACATGTCACGGTTCTGTGCCGATCTCTGATCAATTTTGTAAGGTCGTTCCCAGCTCTTTTTACACGCTTTATATTAGCTTCACTTGTATGTTTGTATGTTTGTAACCGACTTCTTTGGGCGCGATTTTGACCCACTTTAAACGGCTAGATTTCGTTCAAACTTTGTAGATTTATCGAGGACCGATGACATTACACCAATTTGATAAAATTATTCAATTTTTCTATTTGCAAAATATGATTTTTGTTAATTTATATAATTTTTAAATTAATAAATCACTAATAAGCGCCATCTAGTAATTTATTGGAAACTACAAAGGAAACGCGTGACATGTCAAGACAGTTCCACAAAATTAAAGTATCTAATTCGTTTAGAAGCGAATAGATGGCGGTGAATTTATATTTCCATTATAAATTATTAATGCGTGATTTAACTGAGCTAATTATTATAAGAAGTAGTTCAGGGATCTCGGGCTAGCTGAATTAAGTAATGTTTCAATATAACTAAAATATTTTTATTCGCAAATATTAAAATCCCTTCATTAAATCTAAAAAATTAACTAAAAAATGAAAAATAAATAATAGTTAAAAAAAAACTAAAGAACACGCTTTATATAAAATTCAACTTAAAAAAATAGAAGATAAATTTAAATTGAAAATAGTGTAAAAAAATATTATATATATATATATATATATATATATATATTTCGTTATAAAAAAAGCGTGGGGTGCTTTTTAAGATATTATTAAAATAATAATTCTTCTACATCCCACGCTTTTTTTATAATGAAATATATAATATTTTTTTACACTATTTTCAATTTAAATTTATTTTCTATTTTTTAGTTGAATTTTATATTAAGCGTGTTCTTTAGTTTTTTTTTTAAACTATTATTTATTTTGTCTCCCGTCTTTACAGTAAGCATCACCAACGAACGACCTGTCAGATCAAAGGAGGCAAGTGGGTCTAACAATGAATAACATATTGAAAGAGAATTACACGCGTTTTAATCTATCAACAAGTATTTTAATGAAGTAAGTGTGTAACACTCTCATTAATCAAAGTACATACTAATTCCAAATTTAATAGAATTCATATATGTATTATAATTTTTATCATAAATAATCAATTCTATAAGTAGAAGTTATAATGAACTGAATAATCATCTATCGAAATTATCATTCAGTATTCATATTCTTTTTCAAAACAAATATATTGATAAATTTAATCGACGCCAAACTTACCAATGGTTTTAAGCTTCTGGCATTGTATTTTCTCCAGAATTTTCTACTCGACACTAGATGTCGCTGCACAAACTATATAAGACTTGGCCCACTTCAACAGCCGTCAGTTTGAATAACATTTCCAAAGTGATACAAGCGCATTCTTATTGTTGTGTTAGTTAATAATTACAATCATGTCATTGCTGCCGTACTTGTTCGACGATTGGGGCGTCGGCCGTGCACATCCAGCACCACGTCGCCTTATAGACCAGCACTTCGGATTGGGGCTGACGCCAGACGATTTATTAACTGTTGCTGCTGCACCGCTTCTCAACAGAGAGTACTACAGACCCTGGAGACATCTAGCAGCAATTTCACGGGATGTGGGATCCAGTATCAAATCTGATTCGGACAAGTTTCAGATCAATTTGGACGTGCAACATTTCGCACCAGAAGAAATCTCTGTTAAAACTGCCGATGGTTTCATAATTGTAGAAGGTAAACACGAGGAAAAAAAAGATGAGCATGGATATATATCCCGACATTTTGTGAGAAAGTACATGCTGCCACAAGGTGCACTACCAGAATCTGTTGAGTCAAAGCTATCATCAGATGGTGTATTGACTATAACAGCTCCAAAGAAGGTGCCAGAAGCTGTGAAAGGTGAGAGAACCGTTCCTATTGCACAAACTGGACCAGTACGGAAGGAAATAAAAGACCAAAGTGAAGGGACGAATGAGAAAGCATAGTGATTTACTAGTTTATAATATTTTAATAAGTCTGATAAGTTTAATGCGTAATGTTTAAAGTGTAATAAATATTTTAATATTATGGTCGGTTTTTATTTTTCTTTTAAGTAAGTACCTACCTACCTCACAAATATAATATATAGATAATCCCTAACTCTACCTGATGTATAAGTGATCATTCATCTCATTATTGCCTTTTCACACTTTTCATAACTTTTATAGGATCGTTGTCGGCCTTTAAGGTGTAGGCGCTTTTTTGGTATCCAATTATCCATGACCATGCCCGCATGGATCTGGAAATGCTCGTGTGCAACGAGTTGGTTCCATAGATGGGTGTAAAATTACGTATTTAAAATGTGATCCAAAATCCAAATGAGAATAGGATCGACTCTGCGATATTAAAGAAATTATTTAGATAATTTACTTGCTATCTACCTACATACTATATATCTCATATAATATTTTATACTACTTTATTTTACTTTAACGACTTTTATACTTAGTTAGCCGTCATATTTTATATTCGTCACCTAATTCTGGATATAGATTTCGAATGCATTGGAATTAGACCACCTGTCGACGAGTGGACACCTATATTTTAAGGAAGTTACGAGTTTTGCAATTTAGATTTGACAGTGGTTGTTTTAGTTTGATATTCCTTATATTGTTATTCTCGGAGCAATGGTTCTTGACCAATTTATTTTTCCTTTTATTTTTGTTATATTCTCTTCCATTTCCAATGGGTTTCATCCTAGTATTATTTTTTTTGGTTAAAAAATTATCGATACTGGTCTATTTAGTTATATTATTGCTCAGAGTTCGTTTTTGAATCTCTTTGTACGTAGCAGCTAAGAATACATAATAGTACAATCTAAGAGTAGCAGTAAGTAAGCTCTCCTCTCGTTCTCCAGATATTTTTACCACAGGATGCCGGGTACCTAGCTGAATATCTCAGCAGCGACTTTTTTTTAAACTAAAATAAGGGACGAGGCGAGCAGGACGTTTAGCTGATGGTAATTGATACACTATGCTCATTACAATGCAGTGTCACTCAGGATTATTGAAAAACCACAAAAATTCTGAGCGGCACTACAACTGCGCTCATCACCTTGAGACATAAGATGTCAAGTCTCATTTGCCTAGAGAGCCGGCATCCTGTGCAAAGGAGCCTCCCACTGCTGAATTTTATGTCATGAAGCAGACATAATGGAAATACAAATAATACATTAAGTTATGAACTTGTATCAGTGACGAGCGCCATTGCGGTGCCGCTCAGAATTTTGAGTTCAATCAAAAGCGGAACTATTTATGATGAAGGGCAGGGCGTATCGCTTGCCATTACGTTAACATCTTAGGTTGCCTTGTTACTTTTCTTAAAAAAAAAGTGTGGCGTGAAATGTGAATGAAATGTATGGTGCGTTGCCGAATGAATAATGCATTGCACCGGTTAGTGACCAGTTAGCTGAATTGCCCACATCAATTTTTTTTATTCCTCTAGGGAACGTAATAATATAGTTATTGTAATGTTGCCCTACTTCCATTACAATCTAGCCTTAACTTAGACTAATAAGTAATTCTACTTTAACTTGAACTGCTAGATAGATTATACTAAGAATGTCCGTAAACACATTTCTTAATGTCTCTTATTAAGTGGAAGTCACTTTGTTCATGTGTCTTTTATACATAATATCACAATTTTTATATTGTATTGCACTAATTCACTAGCACTACACTAACTCAAATGGTTTTGTTCGTTTTAGTCAAGTCAAGGAGCTGGATTGCCTCGACGTTCACATGATGGTGAAGCCTATATTGATGAGCTTCAGCGTATTCTTGTATTACTTTGTCAACGATCTCGATGTTGAGGTGCCGTTGGAGATCGCTGTTTCAAAGGGACCAAGGTGCGTTCACAATTTCCCTTAATACTTTATTCTGGAAACGTTGTAAGATTTGAGTATTTGTTTGTTTGGTGCAGCCCCACAGCTGGATCCCATAAGTCCATACAAGCATAAGGACTTGCTTGTACATTTAAACTTTATTTTGTACTGACATCTTTGAGTGTCTTCCTAGAATCCAGTATATATTCTTAAAACGAAGTTCTAATTGTTCTCTTTTCTTCTTGATGTGAGCCTTCCAGCGGGGCTTTGTGTCAAGAGTCATGTAAATATCTGGGTATTTAGCTGTATTGTGATACTATTTTCTTATTAATGTAAACTCACTTCAAATGACTAAAAATTAAAAATATTGTCCACACGCAATATTTACAAAAGTGGAAATATACTGTAGGTAGTCTATTTAAGACCATTTTTATCAGTTTACCACCAGCGAGCTGCTTTGCGACCGCTAGTTGAATATAAAAAATATAATAATAATAAAAGAACAGAGAGTTGTAATAGATGTGTACCGACGTCGCTTCATTGTGTGTCTACCGTCTACGGTATGCGATGCGGTAGACCGCATCTATCACGGGGAGCGTTCCAAAGAGCTGCTTCTTGGAGCTGAATTCTACCTTCGCACGACACGCCACAAATAGGATATCACCCCCACCATCTGAATGTGTCCTCCACCGTGCGATTTTCAAGGAACTTTCTTCCACGTACAACCAAGCTGTGGAATGAGCTTTCTTATGCGGTGCGGTGCGGTTTCCAGGACGATATGACATGGGTACCTTCAAAAAAAAGGGAGTACACCTTTCTTAAAGACTGGCGACGGTCCTGAGATTCCTCTGGTGAAGAAAATGTGGGCGGTGGTTATAACATCAGGTTTATATAATATATAATTGATTAAAAAGTACTTTTAATTTTGCCTTTTGTTTGTGTGTGAATGTTTGATATGTATAAATACAATACGTAGATATGATTTTGATTGTATAAAACCTCATCCCGGTAAGTCGATCTTTTATATCCTTGGGATGTAATACAGTCCATAATATTGTCTCTCTTAATCCTTTACCTTTTGTTCAAATATTATCTACAACTTTTGAGCTTTATGAGTGTACTGGACCGTCTGTCCCTTTTTTTGTTGAAACTGAATGATGTGATCAGAACCTTCGTTTTCTCATCCTCTTACATGAATAAAATATATAAAGTCTTACATAATTCATACGTCTAGATGTGGTAGTGTGATAAACTGTGACAGCTGTGAAAATGTCGAAAACAATTGAGGATTGCGCAATTGAAGACATTTGTGAAATTTTATCGTCGAAACGGACGAGAAAATCGTGGAACTGTAAGCATCGACTGAACTGTAAAAGGAATTTTATCAAGTTTTGTGAACACCTTGACAATTTTAAGTAAAAAAAAAGATTAACAAATAAAACATGAATTATACGAACCACTTTATTAGCTACAACAAAACGACAGTACCGCTTGATATGAGTGTAAGTATAAAACAAATATTATTGATAAAAGCTCTTTATATCACTACAGTGCTGTGTATTCACAAGGTTTTGCAAAACACTAATTACTTTAATTATATGGAAATCACCTTTACAAAGACAAAATTGTCAGGAACAAAACCAGTAACATTTTTTTTGAGATTTCAGAAAATTATAAAACTTGTAATTCTTTATTGTAACAGACAGATAATATAATATTATGTAATAATAAAACTATAACATAAATAGGTCAACATTTGTAATCAGCTATTTAATATTTTGGCAGCGACAGCCCTGAGGTGCGGTCGCTCTAGGGGCCAGGTAGCAAGGGGTGCCAATGTTACAAATGGAAATACAATTTCGAGATTTTTTTAAATTGACTCACGCTTCTGATTTGCAATACCATGGAAGGGAAAAATAATTTAAAGTATTATACAATTTATTTTTCTTATTCCTATGAATAAGTTACTATTTCTATTTCGTTGCCTTTGTTAAAGGTGATTTACCTGCATAAATATATAATCTTAAAAGTTTTTTCAAATTATATTATGATCGATATCAATTACAATTAAAACAAAGATATTTTGATCCGAAATTTTAAATAAACATTAATTTATATATTCTCAACAATCAAATTATTTAACCTTAGCGGAGTCAATGCGGAAAGTACGCAACAAAGATTTTTATTTTATTCAGGAAACAAACAGTACAATTTATTACAATTAAAAGACAAAACATAAAATATAAATCATTGACCAATAAAGTTTCTACGATTAGTTAGTACATAATATAGTATAAATAACATAAGGAAAACATGGTGCTTCACTAAAACACAGCTGGACAATGATGAATATCCATGCTGGATAATACATGAAGGAATATACATATAGGAAATATATAAGAAAGTACCTATGATTAAAATTTTGCAAGAACCGACCGTTATGTTTCTATAAGGATCACCTGTCTTAGCTAGCTAAATCAAGCAAATTTCAAGTTTGCGCAAGCTTATTTGGCATTACGTCTTCACTGGAGACTATTATTTTTTTGAGAGATGCAAACTTAAAGTTCACCGTAAGTTAATGAAATGTCTTTTACATTATAATTCAGTGCCGCTCAGGATTGATTGAACCCAAACTGCTTAACGGCATCGCAATTGCGCTCGTCAACAATTTAAACCGACACACAATAATATTTGCGCATTACTGCTCCACGGAAGAAAAAGCCGACGCTGCGGTGCCCACTTAGTAGTCAACCCGTGCAAAGAAGAGGCCGAACTTTTTACCCAATGGAAAAAATAAGGTCCAACTTTTTACCCAATGATAAAGAATAGGTTCAACTTTTTACCCAATGGTGAAATATAGGTCCAGCTTTAAATGCGTGGCTATAATAGTTAATATATTTACGAGTATTAAGCTTATTGATATTTGGCTTTTATGAAGTAATATTTTTGTGTTGTACTTTCCGCTATTGAGTAGCTACAGATTCAAATGAAATATACCTATGTATTTCCTAACTACTTTCAGCGTACATATTAAGCAAATCAAATAAATAAATTAATCCGTGGTCATGTCTCTTAATATAATAACAATATATCCCAACAAAATACGAATCAGAATAATATGTTTGAACTAAATTCACGTAATTACTAATATAAAGGTCCGGTGTTTAAAAAGTATAAGTTTGCATTGTTTTGATTTCTCATAAGATATAATTTTATTACAATAATTGTCTAAATCTTTTTCAACAGTGCAGTTTTGTGTAAATAACATATATTTCTAGTAATTAAACTTTTTCATAGTTGTCTGACACGTAAACATACGATAGACAGCATGAGTGAGCTAGTGGAGCAATTTAAATACGGTAATTTTATGGCAATACAATATCGAAAAGATTTTGTTTGATAAGAAAGTGTTTATCACAGTCCTTGAATAACGCTGTGAAGTAGTGCAGCGATTTGGTTTAAGTATCATCATCATCAGCCGGATGACGTCCACTGCTGAATAAAGGCCTCCCCCAAAGATTTCCACGACGATCGGTCCTGCGCTGCCCTCATCCAACGTATTCCTGCGATCTTGACCAGATCGTCGGTCAATCTTGTGGGGGGCCTACTAACACTGCGTCTTCCGGTCGTCCTCGAGTGGACCACGCATGTCGCCATTCGAGACTTTTGGCCCCAACGGCCATCTGTTTAAGTATACGGTTATGAATACGGATATAGCTAGCAGTTGGAAGAGATTTTTAAGTTTTAACTACATTTAGTGTTACATCCATAGGTTTTTCTAATCTATTACTCTTATCTATACCTCCCAATCCTAAGTTTATATCATAGAAACAGATAACCATTGAATCAATGTTTTCAAACTTCCATCTTCAGGAGAGTTTTTGTGAATGTGGATTCCAGTTTTTCACCGGTCACAGCATTCATTACAATATTATAGCTGTCGACAGTTATTGTTCGCATCCTAAGTCTTGCTCGCTGGAGTCTGGAGTGCGCATTGTATTATTTGTAACTATCATAAATATGCTAGCTATTCTTTCTTTTTGGAATCTGTAATTTTAAACAGCTAAGGAGCAATTTGTAATAGTTATCTGTATATTTCACAAACATATTAAACTTTAGAACTGAGATATCACAGTTTTTTAAATGAACCTATGGAACACCGATCTTTTCATATGTTGTTTCATGTATTTCTTTATAAGCACTATCATAAATAAAAAGAACAAATGTTTATATAATATACAAGACTTCAATACTTTTTTCATTTCATTTTGCATAATGCACGACGCCAGAGTTCAGTCAGACCTACTGTCTATCGTATTGCTCGTATGAGATGTATTCATATATACATTGAAGGCATAAGGTTTGTGCCATAGCTAATAACAAATATTAGCTAATACACAATGCAAGTTATCGATAATAGTAAAATTTAACAGCATTTGAAGATTTCCATAAAAAATTTAAACCTATATGCAAAATATACCTAAAACTGTGAGCGTCAACGGACAAAGTCGAAAGGCATAGTTTGTACCTGATATTAATATTTCTTACACATTCCAATTCTTACATCTACATACTTACTTTTAAAATAACAATCAAACATAAACTATGGTTATCGTAAGATTTGTTAGTTGTTGGCATTAAAAAAATTATAAGTCATAATAATAATAACAAAAGAATAAATTATTATAAATATTTTGACCCTTTTGCCTGATTTTAAATATTTTTGAAATCGTAATTTTACTTTATACACAAAACATTTTAATTCGATGAAGCGATTTTTTTGATAAATATTAGAAATTCCTCGTAAAACACACATTATAATAGGTGACATGTAAACATTTTATAAATAAAAAGTGATACATTAAATCAATGGGATAATATGTGATCGATATTTAATCACTTCACCTTTGGAGAATGCCTTGATATAACAATCCTCGCATTGCTAGAGAAATATCTTTAAATACTATATATCCAATTTAGAAACATTTCGTCTAAAAATTTTATTCTAATTTTCCTAATATCTAGTCTACATGATATGTTTGGATTTCGTCTAAGTCTAGAATAATTACAAAATTGAGCTTTATTGATATGTATCGTTTCCGCAAGTTTGCGAATTCAAACGAATCTGATATAGGTTTACTTTCGTAATTTTAATTAAATATAATTTTTGATGCATTTATAAAACACGAATAAATAATTAAAATATGACAATCACTTCAAATTAGTGCAGAACTGCATTTAATATAAAATAGGTGATATTTTTATTGACAAAACAAAAATAAAGCATTGTATATAATATAATTATATAAAAATTTAATTACACAGCTTAAAAAAAGTAAAAAAATGTTATATAATACTCTGGTACCTAAATCAAATGACTCGAAATATCAATTCAATATCTGAATATTTATATTGTAATAATTTCTCTTATATTTATTTTATGCTTCATTGCGAGAAAACAATCACTTATCAAATATAAGTGCATAGGACAGTAAGAAATAAATAGACAATTTCTAACAATTCGTACATCAAATAGTAGTTGTACACGTCTACTGAAACATTTATTATTTAAACTCTTTAGAACACAATAATCTAGATCTACCCCAAATTAAAGCTTCATTCATTACCATCTGGCGATACACTTTTTGTGGAGCCACTGTTAACATTTATCTAAGTGTTCACTAAATTGATTACATTATGAACTATTTTCAGCAATCTTAAGTTATTAAGATATATATACACGAGAGAATAATAACACCACTGAGGCCCTTGATGTAAGAAGATAAAATTAATTCAAGATTAGATCCAAGGAATCCTAGTTGATCTTTTATACTTTTTAAATACCATCTTGTACTAATTATAGGTCTCTAACAACCATTACTTTCTTTCCGAAAATACTGATGAATCAGAATATTTAAAAGCAAAATAAATTGTCTGGCTGATCTGAATTCCAAATTGCAATAAAATCATGGCATTCCTGCAAAGAGAGTAAAGTGAAATACCAATAAGAAATGGGCCGTGATCGCGCCGGGTATTACTATAGGGTCTAGCACCCAAATTTAAGTATATCATTGTAACGAACGTCTAATTTTCACGAGAGTGCTTACCAGCGTATCTCGAGTAGTAGAGTAACCAAGCGATAGTGAGAACATTCAGTGACACGATAATGACACGTAATATTTTGAAATCTGAAAATGTTAACGTTTTTATTACTGCACGACTATAATAGAAGAGGAAACCACTGTGAGCGTCAATATCTACGCTTCCACAGAAGTTTCAGAAGCATACCGACTGTAATGAAGTTGTCAAGGATATTTTTTTTTAGTTCTGGGCTTAAAATTAGCTGAAAATATTCATAAAGTATACATTCTATGTGTGCATACATCGATAACCCCTACTTATGTAACAAAAGGCGCAAGTAACTAACACAACCTACTTCTATCTTACAAGACATAATGACATATTTTGATACAGATAAAAAGCATCGCTTTAAGATTGATAATAACGAAATACATCCGAATAATTATAATGCGATTGACAGAAGGCACACTAAGTGAAAAGATACAACCAATTTTAGATCAAGTCTAATAAATAATTTCTAATAGGTCATTCTTAACTGTATCAATACGAGTAGCTCTATCCGATTTGAAACAAAATACTAATAGTGTAAAAGGCGTAGTACAATTATTTACAAAACCCAGCCTTAAGATCGTCCTACAAGCACCAGTTCTAAGTCGAAAATAAATGAAATACACTTAACTATATTGATATGTTTAGTTCATCTCAGTCTTTATACTACTACTAGAATCAGTCCTAAGCTAACGGATTTGACAATCCCATAAGAAAAGGACGCTATTTTTTTGTAAAATAATTCACCGAAAAGCATCTCCGAATCAATAGTACATCCAATATCATAATACACATCTCTAGAAAAATATTTAGGTATAATTGCATTAGCAACAAGTTCATTAAATTTAGTAAATATTGTAATACTCACAGCATTTACGATATGTTTGATTTTATAATATACATCTATATCTCTTAAATCTACATTTGTGATTTGTGCTTCATCTAAAGCAAGTGCACTGTGCGTAATATCTTCATAATTTACAACAGCTACTTTACTAATCTCATTAAATTCTTCATAGCATTTCAAAATAGATATAACATTTTGTAAAATATAATCATCTATGAGAGAAACGATTCGTGAAATATTACGTTCCATAAATATTATCCTAAAGTTGCATAAATTCGACAAACAATTGACTATGCATCTGAAAATGTAGATTAATAAGGAAAATAGAAAATTATGTGCGACAGTGATAAATATGACGACGTATAGAATTTTATTCGGATCGAGACGAGCATTGCCAGAGCTTGGTGGTGTCGGGTAAACAACATCAACTTCTGCAATTTTGAATATAGATAAGAGTAGATGCGATGAGATGTCTTCGTGTTGAGAGTTGATTCGTGTTTTCACTATCTTTAAAACATCGATGCAAGCTTCCTGGAAAAGGTAAAAAGAATATTATTGGTACTGTGAACTCTAACAATATTGCTATGTATATGATTGCTTGATGAAGAAACGTTTCGTTAATGGCTGAGATTGGGTTATTCAAAAAGTCCCTACAAACCACCAAACAAAATGTAAGTTATTCATTTTTCACATAATATTTATGCTTTCAATTCTCGAACTATCATTGAAGTTCAACTGTCATTGTTGTCAGCCGTAGCAACATTTTCTAAAATAGACCTTATGTGTCAGTAAATGTACATCTGTGTCATAAATGACAAACATTTAACTAGAAACCACATGTTGAATTTAATATGATAACTAACGAATTTCTTGAAATATCCTGATATGAAAGAAAATGATAATCTAGATTCTGGAACGATCATGCTAAAGCGTATAGAATAAATTTGACTAACTAAAATGTTAAAACGTTATTTGTTGAATGTATATACCTATAATAAACTTATAATTGTGTATATCGAGCGACAACTTACATATAATCATAAAAGTTGTCGTGGTATTTCAATTCTAAGTATTCATGTAGCTGTTATTTTGCATTAAATGAATGCCTATGCTAAAAAGAACTATGCTAATAATAACTTTACGGAAAGTGTTGCATAGGATTAGGAGAAGTTCTGGTTATTGCGATAGAAATGACTGTACAATATTGTATATTTTTATTGAAAAGAGCGCAAAAAAAGAATGCTGGGAGAGTTTCTTGCGCCGCTTCTTCTGTCTCAGAGCGCCATTTGTTTCCAAAGCGGTAGTAGTATCTAGTATATTAGAAACGACATCAAAAATAATTCTAAAGGAATCAATTTTGAGAAAATTAATGCCTTCTATGCCTTTTTTTGAGATTGATATAGCTAGGAAGGTGAGAAAATGGCCACATCACCAAAGGCTGGAATTGGATAAGATGCGTTCCCAAATTGATTAATAAATTAAACAATCCTGGTTTAAATTTTTTTATTCTATTCAAGGTAATTTGAGCGTGGTATGGTAAATTTAGTTATTCTCACACCTTCTTTTATCTTGTTTTGTATGTAACCTAGAATTTTAGGTAGAAAAACAACATAATTTTACTTTATTTATTGTTAATTAAATTCCATACCTTTTCCTTATCTAGGAGTACTTCACCCGCTTCTTTAAGGGTTTCATGTTCCTTGGGAGGAACACTAGCCGATATAATCACATTCTCGTTGCTGATGTTAAACAATGTAAGTGTGCAGTTAGTCTGAAATATTATTTCTTATAAGCAGATTTATACATTTCAAGTATCAAAATTTTAGGACGATGCAGATTCGAGACTGTAGTTAAAGCCTCCAACGCTTTTATCTCCAAAATCTGATAATCAAAGTTCATAAATCTAAGTATTTTAGTTCAACTCTCCTTGTGTTAAAATTTTGGATATTTAACCTCAGAATTAAAGAAAATCACTTAAATATAACATAATTTTTAGAGTTAGTACTAGTGTTTAATAACCAATTTTACACGTCTACACAGCACAATCTATTGACATAGAAATTAGATATGACGAGATAAAGAATCAGAGATATAAGAGAGCGAGGTAGAGTTAAAAAAGAGGTAGTGACAGTTATTGAAAAGAAAATGTTGAAGTAGGTTGAATATGTTGAAAAGATGGATGAAACTAGATTGACTGCAATAAATAGTAGGGCTGATATAGATAGATGTGCAAAAAGAAGGAGAGCTGACGAAATAATAGAAATAGCCAGGTAGACTGGCAAATTATGGGCAAAGACAGAAATGCGTGGAAATAATCTGGAGGAGTCTAAAAAAACTTGTATATATTATAAGTAGCCCGTACGAACATTTATGTATGAAATAAAATATTAAATAACACTTAACAACATAATCTGGAAATCACATGTATATTATATTAAGGATATGGAATAAAAAGGCTGTATTATTATTATTACAAGTGATGCGAAAAATTACCCTAGAAGGATATTCTTTCTTACCCGTTCCCGATAAATGTTGTACATGTATTGTTGCAGAAGCCTTACTGCATCTTCAGCCCCAAGTCCTGTGTGAGGTCGGAGTAATGATTCGTCCACTGAACTGAAGCCTAGCAGAAGATACACACCTTCGGGAAGTTTGTATTCACCTGAAAATTAACATACATATAGCCTAAATCTTCCATATTATATTCCATATGATCTATCCGTCTGACAAAAATTTGACAAGCTTCAACTCCTGTTTAGATATAAGCAATGTCTAAATATTGTTAAACGCTAAACAACATATAGACAGATTTGTGATATAACTTTTGTTAAACAAGTGTTTAACACATGTTTAAGTTTTTTGTATTAATACAGAATGGGTATCCGTTGAAAGCTCGCAGACGGGTCATTTTTCCAACACCTCCAACAAATATCGTTAATGTACTTATACAAATATGCAAACAAAAACTTAACAATAAAGAGAAAACTAAAGCTCCCCGTAACCATAAATAGCAAAACGGCATACCAGGATTAGGTCTCATGCAGATGAATGATCCGGAGTAGCAATAGCATCGTCCCCTGTATGCCTGGTAAGCTGGTGCCGCGTGGGAGTAATGCGCCAGTCGTGATGAGCAAGGCGCTCGAGGGACACACGCCACCTTGCAAGACACCTGGAGGGAAACCTCGCAGAAGCAGAGATCCGTGCACTCTGCTAGTTCAGCTGAGCGGTACAGCTGGAAATAAGAAGAATAAGTTAGTAAAAGTAGCAATAACCATATGTAGCTCGAAGCTGACGTGGCCGTAAAATAACGTTCTGTTCCAACAACTATAAACCTAAATATTCTACTATAAACCAATTTTCATCATGATGCAAATTGGTTTATAGTAGAACCATATTGTTGTGTCAGGACTACAGCAGTCAGTGATATACTCCTTACTTTGTTACAACCTTGTAACAACTCAGTTACTGAATGAATCGTCGAACCATAGGTGCCTCTATATAAACAACTAATAGTCTTGAATTTTCTAAAACAGACTCATTATTAATAAAAATTAATAATAGTTAAAAAAAACTAAAAAGCACGCTTTATATAAAATTCAACTAAAAAATATAAAATAAATTTAAATTGAAAATAGTGTAAAAAAAATATATTTTATTGTAAAAACAAGCGTGGGTTGTAGAAGATTTATTATTTTAATAATATCTTAAAAAGCACCCCACGCTTTTTTTACAATAAAATATAATTTTTTACACTATTTTCAATTTAAAATTATTTTCTATTTTTAGTTGAATTTTGTATAAAGCCTGATTTTAAGTTTTTTTTAAACTATTATTTGTTTTTCATTTTTTAGTCAAATTAGTGTAATGTCATCGGTCCTCGATAAATCTACAAAGTTTGAACGAAATCTGTCGAGTCTAGTCGGTTACAAACATACAAACATACAGGTGAAGCTAACATAAAGCTTATAAAAAGACAACATGATTTTGTAAACAACTAGTTATGTCAAGTTCAATGTTTCTTAATTTTCTAAAACAGACTCATTAATAATAAAAAATTTAATTCTTACTTTTAATGTTAAGATTAGTTGTACTATTACATATTCTTTGACATTCATTACAGCATTTTGTATTTTTTAAAAGTGCTATCTTTGACAGTAATTGAGTTACTGTTTATTGGTCCTAATAAAGTAAATAAATAGACATTACTAACAAAGATATGGACGGTGTGATCTTCATAGTGTGAACGGTTCGTTTATATTGATACCATTTGGTACAAATTTATGAGTACCGATGGTAGATAGCTACAGCATAATAAAGATTATATTATCGCTTTTATTCATAATTTAAAATATTTTCGTAAAAAGTAAATTTCTTTTAATTGCCGCATTGGTTTTAAAATTTGAAAAAACACAAACCCGCCGCGTTTCGCCCATCCTAATAATCTGTTCCTTGTCGTCACTCTCCGGCTTCTTAACAACACAGTACTTAGCCGGTTCAAGCGTGGTCGGTTTCGGCGTGGTCGTTGTTGTCGTAGTTGTCGTTGTTGTCGACGTGGTCGTAGTGCTCGTGCTCGTAGTGCTCGTGCTCGCAGTGCTCGCCTCCGCAATCGGCTCGGATATCTGAGCGATCTCATTCGGACCAACTGTTTGTTCTGATATTGTTGTGATAGGGCTATGTTCTACTCGAGTCTCCTGTAAAAGATAGATATAGTGTATATCAAAAGGAATTTACTGAAGTGAAACTTCTTTATCGACGCATGAGAGAAATTTTGAAGCAAATCGTCACGATTTTCGGTTACGCTCCATTTTTTCAGTATCGTCTTACGTGAAAGTTTTAAATTACCTGGAGAACATTTACACGCGGGGAGCCAAGCTGAGTGGTGTGCCGATGATGGAAGGTGGTTGTTCGGTGATGGATGGCTGGCTCCGGCGCGACGGTGATGTATCTGACGCCGTTGTCGACAGGAGTCGTGGTCAGCAAGGCTCCGTAGGTCTTCACGTGGTAGTCACTTTGAGATTCAACTGAAATACGATGCAGTATTTTTCAGTATACATATTTATATACCTACTAGCTGACCCAGCAAACGTATTGCCATTATAAAAATCGCGATACAAAAGTATCTGTTGATCGTAGATGGGTGAAAATTTGAAGTTGTATGTATTTTGTGATGAATGATCAAACAAATTTAAAAAAAATGTCAAAAAATTAAAAAAAAAAATCGTGTGGACCACCCATAAGGGGGGTGAAAAATAGATGTTGTCCGATTCTCAGACCTACCCAATATGCACACAAAATTTCATGAGAATCAGTCATGCCGTTTCTGAGGAGTTCAATGTATGTTCAAATAACACCATGACACGAGAATTTTATATATTAGAAATAGATATAGCCCAACGGTTAGTGACCTTGCCTACTGCGCTACAGGTTCCGGGTTTGAATCCCGGTAAATGTAAACATGTAACGAATATGGACGTTTGTTTTCGAGTCATGGGCTATATGTATGTTTAAGTAAGTATATTGTATTAAATATATCGTTGTCTTGTACCCTAATAATTGGTGTCAAAGTGTGTCAATATTATATTATTATTATATTGTTATTATAAATCAATAAAATGCAAATTCTTAAATTTTAATCATTGAGATATCTTTTTTTATTAAGGATCTATCATAATTTGAGCCGGACGACGTATCCAACGTATTCCGGCGATCTTGACCAGATCGTCGGTCCATCTTGTGGGGGTCTACCAACACTACGTCTTGCAGTACGTGGTCACCATTCAAGGACTTTACTACCCCAAGAGTCACCTGTAAAGTCCTCAAATGGCGACCACGTACCGGACATACCTTATGGATCAATCTCTATAATAATATTATTGATATTGGGTGTGCAAAGCGAGGAATATATTCAGGGACGGAGGAAACTAACCTAGTAAATGCTGGTGCTCTTCTTCAGCCCCCGGAGGACACAATTAGCCCGGGCATTAATAATTCTTTCTGCTTCGTTTTAGTTCGTGTTTGGTTTGCGTCCGCCTATTTAATTACGAGAGTACGCGTAGCGCTGCGCATGCGTGTGGGCGCGTGACCTACCAGTACCGACGCGAGAGTGTGTAGGTCGAGGCAGGGGCATAGGTATCGGGGTGCGGAAAGAGGGGTCTGGAAGGCGGGAGTGGAAACGAAAAATTGACAACTGACGTTGACACTGTAAGTTTTAGGTTCGTTCAGAAATGAGTAAATGAAATATGGCGCAAACAGTATATAATATGTCGCTTTAAACGCAGCATTTTTAATATTGTCTTTTTATATTTCAAAACTCGTTTGGCGACATTATGATGAAGCTATAACTATATTGTATTTTAAATAAATATTCTAAAAAAAAAAAACAAAGGTGTCTTTTACAAGACTTACAAGTATACTAGTGACCAACCAGTGTGCGAGAGAGAAGATCATAACGGAGATACAGCAATATAGAAAAGGAAAGCGAATCTTATGTTACTATAAGTCTACCACGCTTGGCATTAACTACTTAGTAACGCACACATTGACAATTAAAAATTGGTCACATATTATCGGACTGTCAGATCTAAACTCGAAAATATTCTAGGTCTATGCACCAAACAGTATTGTGCAATTACAATAACTTCATCTTTTAATAAAAAAAGATTGTTACTGTTTTTTAATTATCAGCTCACAACAGCTCCGAAATATATGTAGCTCATCGAGTCCACTTCATGAAGCATATTCCGTTAGTCCAATAACATTCTATGCATAAAGACAAATCAGGCTGTATTAAGAAAGCCGAAATATGGAACACGCCACAAATTACACTATAAAAAGCTTCGAAGCTTCTATTTTATCGAATCTATACATTGCTGCATTTACTGCAGTCGTTTAAAATATTTTTAGTCAATAAGCAGCAATGTAAAACATTTACTCAGATTAGGTTACGTATGTTGAATTTAGAACCCGGTTCGGACAGCGACAGTTTACAAAAAAAACAAGGAGAAAAGTGTGCTTACATTGTCTTTAAGCAGACTTTAGCCGTTCCGTCATCAGACTGCGAATGATATGTCCTTATATGTGTATACACCGTCATTGGGCTAGTGACTATTGACATTGCACTGTTGTAAAATTTCAATACTTACCGACACAGGGGTTGAGCCATAGTAGCCGTTGCCAACCCAGACAGTCGTAGAGCTGGGCGAAGTCTGTGCCACGGCAGGCACAGGCAGCTCGGAGCTGGGTGCCCAGAACAGCTACCACGGCTGCTCTGCAAGCTGCGGGTGCACCAGCGCAACCCTGGGTGACGGCATCCACGGCGCACCATTGCTCGTAGTTCTCCAAGCGGATTCTAAAAAAAAAAATTGAGGTGATAAACTATTCCACTACAGGTTACGCCTGGCAATTTTTAAAGGAATCAATACAGGATGGCCAGCTTTTAAAAAGAGATTTCAGTATCCTTTTTTATAGTATCCATGTCATACTGAGCGATAGAATCGCTACCAAAGCTTGGACTTAGTACCTCTTATAACGAATTTGGAGATAAAAATAATTGTAGTTGATAGAGCTTTGGTCCACGATTATAGTGTCACTTACTACTCTAGCTAGTAGCTAGTGAAATAACTGGGCAAATGAGACTTAATATTTCTCAAGGCAACGAGCAAAATTATTGTAGCTCAGAGTTATTGGGTTTTTCAAGAATCCTGAACGGCCCTGCGTTGTAATTGGCAGGGTGTTTCAATAACCATCAGCTGAACGTCCTGCTCGTCTCGTCCCTGATTTTCATATAAAAACTGTTTTTACAAGGTAATGCACAGTTTTGAAGAAAATAACAAAAAAATTCTAACCTAAAAACGGGTAAAAAATACGCTTCATGGGTGCTGGCATGGCGGCAAGAGGGTGAAAGATGTCAATTGTAAATGAAAGGAAACGTCAAAAAAAAAGTAAATGCCAAATGGGTAAGCATAAAAATTTGCTCAGTAAGGTTAGGTTAGAACAGTTGCCACAACACCAAGTGCCTGAACCGAATTGTAAGCGTTTTCCCCCTCTCCCTTTCATTCTTCGTGATTTAGACTCTGTTACCCTGAGGCACTGTAATATATTATGCAAGAATAGGGCCTTTGCTATGCAATCAATATTGACAATTCTCATAGAGAATCTCTGGACAATATTCAAATTGAATTAGCCACATCTCGTATACACACAAATAACCACTCGGTTCTAGAATCAGTTCAATATACCTATCACACTGTTATTTATATTCTCTGTTGTCATTGATTGGAACTAATCGAATATATCGCCGGTATATACACCTAGTGTTGCCAACTGTAATCTAAAGTAGAGTATTGAACTCTATAGGATTACTCTATAATCTATCAAATACTCTTTACAAAAACCGACTATTTACTGAACTATATACATAATATACTGGTTGGGACCCACAGCCATACAACTTGGGCGTTTGACCATGACTGACGTCAAATATAAATGATACTCTTTTTTATTTATCTGTACTCTTTATTTGCCCTGTCTGAAAACAGAAATACTCTACTTCTTCCAGTTGGGAACCCTACATACCTACAGCGCGTCAATTAAGTATTTCAAAACGAAATAGTAATAACTTCGACTGAAACGGAGAATTAAATTACCACGCATGCAATGAAAAACTAAGCTTTTGATAATTTACATTGTTTTATTTATTTCATGGCCAATCCAACGCAAAGTATCAGTTAGGCTACATTTACATGACGCCGCACCACATCATTGAGTATCTAAGCAAATCTAGCGATGTGACAACCGCCTTAACGCTTAGGAAAAATGTTACCTAACTAAAAATCATAGTTCAGTTAAGCATTACCGATGGCAAGATGTCTGATTTATCCATTTAAATTAATTTTCTATATGAATACCAGTGCAAACGTCGCTTTAGTATCGTGATGGGCAGCGTGCAACAGTGTCATATGGTTACACAAAATGGCGGCGCAATGACGGCGGGCGCAGCGTATGCGCGATATTTATTCGTAGGTATACTCCAACATTCGTTCCGGGCTGCAGTTCCAGTGCGGTTCCGGCGTCATGTACAAGAAGCTTTTTCATTACAGGACTCGTATTAATCAAAGAAAATATTACGAACCGCTTTGACTTTGGGGAGGTTGACTTTGTAAGTATTTACTTATTTATACGACAAGCAGAGGCTTACATTCATTGCTTTTCATTTTAGGTTATTTTATGCTAAAATGACTTGTTAGGAAATAGATTTTGAATACACGCTTATTCGTACAAACATGTAAAATATATTTTTTTCATAGTATTTAATGGCGAATTCAGTAATTTCCTTTGCTTTCGATTTCCCCTTTCATATCCATGCAAGAACCTCTATTGTACCATTGGGAATATTACCTGCATTCAGGATCTTCTCTACAGTTATGGGCCAGGGTATGACAGGCAGGTAGCGGGGAACCAACGGGTGGTCGTTGAGCACACGATGGATGAAGTCTCTCCTGGGCGTTCATACAGGAATCCTCCTTATTATCCGTTTTCCTGCAAATAGAACATCATCTTTATATTTATGTAATATAAATAAAATAGGTATGCACAATATAATAATTGTTATTTCAACGGGTTTTGTTTTAAATTCTTTCAGTTGAGGTGAATATTTTAATAATATTTTGAAATAAATTTTATCAATCACTCTTTCCAACTATTTAGCTTCTTGTATACGTTGTCAAAGCGAACATTGATGTTCAGGGAATTTCCCGGATTCAGTCTACATTTTATTAAGGTGCAAAGATCAGTTAGTTAGGTAGTAAGGACATGACGCGCCGCCATTGCAAGTTTATCAAACTACTACCTTTTACCCGCGACTCCGTCCGCGTTAGACTCTTAAAAATTTATCACTTTGCCTGTGTCTGAATATAATAAGAAAAAAACTCTCTGCTCTATTTGGATTGGTCTCGAATAAGATGTAAATAAGTGAAGCTATTCCAGATTTCAATCACTCGGAAAAACGATACATGTATAATTTGTGTGATATTAAAATTGTTAATTTGACTATCCCAAATCCATTCTCTGTAACCCTTAGTAGCTTAGAAACCATACCCATACTGTTGAAATTATAACTTTTCGTGGCGGTCATTTATATCCTTTGTCCATATCTGTACCCCTGACAACATGTGTACAAAATTTCTTGATGATCATTATCGGTATTTTAAACTCAGTTTCAGGTCATTTGAGTTTCCATTGGTGCATTTCATAAGAAAATAATAATTAAAATGTAAAAGTTCGGTTATGAGTAATTAAAATAAATAAAATTAATAATCATTTTTATCGTTGCTTAGATATTTAACTCCGCATTAATGCGGTGTATATGCGGTTCCACTGCGGCGCCGGTGCGGCTCCGGTGCAATGTATAAGAAGTCTAAGGTATAGATATACTTGCTAAGTTTTTTAACTAATGCTCCCAATTAAATTGTTAAGATAAAAAGCAGTTGTTACTTAAATCTACTATTAGGTATGAACAAAGTTATCCCTTTCGAATGTAATTAATTAAAACTCCTCTCCCGTATAATTTTGTCCAAGTTGAACATAAGTCGGAAACTTGTGAGAGCTAAGTTGGAAAAAATAGCGGACTTCTAGTTAGTTCGGATCTGGGAATTTGTAAGTATTACAAGATTTAAATATGTTATGTTGCATTTAAGTAACATCAGGTAGGATTTTAACTGAAAATAATTCTCCTAAAGTTGATAGCTAGATGATAGATGTTATTCATCATCAGCCAGAAGACGTACACTGCTGGGCAAAGTGGACTAGTGGGAGGCTCCTTTGCATAGGATGCCGATAAATTGTAGTAATGTGTAAGCATTACTGTGTTTCGGTCTGAAGGGCGCTGTAGCTAGTAAAATTACTGGGCAAATGAGACTTAACATCTTATGTCTACTTATGACGAACGCAGTTGTAGTGCCGCTCACAGTTTTTGGGGTTTTAAAGAATCCAGAGCGGCAGTGCATTGTAATGGGTAGGGCGTATCAATTACCATCAGCTGAACGTCCCGCTCTTCTCGTCGTTTATTCTTATAAAAATAAAACTTACTTGCATAAGCAGAACGCAATTTCGGTACTCCATTTCACGCCGGGTTTACGATAGAAGTTCCTCAAAGCTGCCATACATCCCTCGCGGTCGCACTCGGTGGAATGGCACTTCTGCAATACTGGAGTCAGGGCTGCCACGCAATCCACATCCTTGATACAAGTATCAAGAGCCACATGGCACGTCGACTGCAGAGCCACCTTCTCATCATCAGCTTTAGCGTTATCCTTTCCAATTCTCTCTGAAGATTAAAGTTATATCATGCGTGCGCACGTTACTGTGCAAAAATTATAATATAAAGGCATTTATTTTCTCAAAATTGATTCCTTTAGAATTCTTTTTGATGTCATTTCTTATACTACTAGATACTACTACCGCTTCGGAAACAAATGGCGCTCTGAGAGAGAAGAAGCGGCGCAAGAAACTCTCCCAGCATTCTTTTTTTTTTGCGCTCTTTTCAATAAAAATATACAATATTGTACAGTCGCTATAAAATAATCACAATCTAGTCCCCCTAATAAGGGTAGGGTTGTCACTTGCGTAAACTGTTTGTGCTTCAATTAATATTGTAGATGTGTATGACTTAAGTTAAAAAACTAATAACCGAAATCAAATTATACAGAATGTTGTATTGGATTATAAATATATTAAATATTTCGTTAACGTGGCAATTTTATCATTTAATCAGATACTGGCTATTATTTCATGATTTAATTTTTTTGCTCGGAATCCTTGTTCATTTTCTTATATTGAATTAAAGCTCCGTATGGTATAGTCAAAAATAGTTTCTCAACTCATCAAAAGTGTTGGACGCTCATCATCATGCGTGAGTAATGTAGGTATTAATTACCCAAATTATGGCTAACTTATCAGAATAATAGGTAGAAAAGTCTTCGCAGACTTTTTCGAAAAGACTTATTCTTTTTACTAAAATAACATCTCATAAAAAATGACGCTTGTAATTAAAATACAAAGAACGTGTGCTTCTTATTGGAATAAGTCTCGAAGCAAACGCCAATATGTTTGTATGATCAGATAATGCGGTCTAACAAGAAGTTATATCAAATATTTATTGTGTCTTCTCCACTCCAAAAGTTTTCTGCTTTCAAAAATACAAAATAATTAACATTTTTATAATTGGAACTGCTTTTGAAGACCTCTGTCGACAAAATAAAATTTGTAAAAAGTGGAAACGCAATTTCCTTTCTGCTGTGCCTTTCTCTTAGTGTCTGACAATACCTAAATTAACTTCAATTCACTCTTCCAAATTTCACTCTTTAATAAATAAATTATTAATGATAATGTTAGTTACCTACATTAATAATATATACCTTAAATGCGTCTTCATTACAATTAACATGCCGAAGATACAATGTATTTTCTGCTAGGCTTACTCGATATATTCTATATTCAATTCGATTGTTTCCACTAGACTAATTTGATAAATAATGTATTCAAATCATTTGATAGACATAATATGGCCGATCTGTTTGTCAATTTAGGTCATCTTAGTTTAGTGAACAGCATCGTTAGTTCCTAGTTAACCAATAGTTATACTTCCTTCATTGCTAATTCTTGCAGTCACTGCACACTTGGACATATGATGTTGATAGATAGACTACAAAAGTAAAATAAATATTTATACTAAACGACTAATCAAATCAACAGATCTAAGACCAATATGAAATATCTGGAACAGAAAAATCTGTTGGCATAAATATATATATATATATTACAGGTAGGTATTTCGTATGTCTATTTGACCGAATGTTAATCCTAAAATAAGGTAACATTGCTACTGTAAGCCTATTTTCCATAAAAATAAAAAGATTTAAATATTTTAGATCACAAGTAATAGTAAAATAACGAAAAATAAATCTAAAAATAAAGAATATGAAATAGATTAAAAATAAAAACGGTGAATATAAAACAATGACTGATACTAATAAATAAATATTAATAAATGTGATCCTGATCATGCTAAAAGTTGATAAATTACAATTCAATTTCAACTTAAATATAAATTCAATAGGAATAAAACTCGCATGTACTACATACGATAAAGACGATAATTTTTACTCTGCAAGCTTAAATATAACTCCATGCTCAATATGCTATATGATTCTTCAATGTATTGGCAACGTGATAAAATTCCTGACTTAATAGCAAGACTTATGTAAGTAGTAAATAACTCGCTCGAATCAGATATTCATTCAAATCAGAGTGAACGCGTAGAAAACTTGCAAAGCTTCGCGGAGATAAAGCTTTATAGAAAACTATTCTATTTGCTGACTGTTAATGAGCTGAATTGAAAAGCAGTTAATAAAAAATGACCTTTTGCTACGCAAAGCTTCACTCTTGTTTCTACTTAACTGTCTTCCCAAACTACGAGACTAACTGTATCTAAATCAGGGTCTAAAGGAAGATGGAGTATGACATGAGTTCTCTGTGCGATAACGAAATCTGTGTCATCCATGGTCATGTTCTAACTGTACAAAATCCGAAGCTGATTGTGTCCATACGATATCTATGGTTAATTTGTAAGTGTACCTGATTATCGTACCTAAATGTTCAGCTAGTTTCCTTTAATTCTATGCTAATTCTTCTATAGATTATTTAACGTAATACGTACGGTTCTCATCGATATATCCCGCGCCGTAGACTGTCATAGTTGCGTACAGAGGGTCTCCACTCCCCCCTGGCTCATGGTTCCATCGGTGGTAATGATGACCATGGGGTCTGTAATGAGGGCTTGCGTACCGGTGCACGTGATTCATTATTTTGTCTGGAGCGATCAAGTTCCCGTCTTGGGTTATCGACATACCACCGATCCATGACGTCACTCCGGTAGCGTTTCGGTTTGCGAGTCTTCCGTCCGACATCAGCTTTACTGGAATTGAATCCGTTTCGCTTAGCTCATGTAAGCGATGACCGATTTGCGCGAAATACTAATACACGCGCAGAGTCGGTCTTAACATATTAAGCCTACTGACAAACATCGATACCGACAAATAAGAACACTAGTAGAATTTCACATCAAAAGTAGCTTTAATTTTTCAGATTGATTATTAGCAAAGCCTTTTTACGACAAAGGATGTCGTCAAAGCAAATCTATGCCGCGCAGTAACCATAGAGATCGTAGAAATAAAAGATGCAGAGAAAACATGCAATCATGCTCATATTAAGCTAGAAACCTGATTAGACTTTCAAAGCAGACGAGTTAATTGGATTAATTGGATCGTCCTTTACCAATGAAAATCTAAATTAGCTTTAAATTTAAGGAATAAGGATAATAGCGGTACTGAAAGCATGCGGGCCTAAAGTAGGAGCGAACGATGTATTTGTATCGAAAATGTTTCAGTATTTCTCAACTGGCTTTACTTTGCTACGAGTGAAATTAACGTTGGGTCTAATTGTCGTTTTTGCTCCTATCTGCTATAGGTACTGATGAATGAAAGTAGTTGAAAATAGTGTTAAGTCTAAGATTTAGTTAGTGTTTAAATTCTTTATGATCTTACCTGATAAAATCGTGTCAGAATGGATGTTGATGGTGGAATATACCAAAATTGTTTAACGCTCCTACCCTGGTATGCGTCCACGGTTCATCGCATATTATGCGGAACGCGCAGCGTAGGAATATAATTTTCCACCAAGTTTGAACCTATGCGTATAAGTATTTATGTTTTTCATGCGGATTCCACATATGTGATGAACCGTCGCTCAGATCGCACACTTAGAAAGCATAGCCAAGCGTGCAGTGCAAGAGACAACGGAAACCGATAGACATAGAAGTGCGGCGGCAGATTACCGTGTCGGGGCCGAGGGGGGCGCGGGGAGAGGAGGGCGGCGCGGAGGAGGCTGGCGGCCGCAGCTCGAGTCATCAACCTGGTGCCGTTCTCGGTGAGGAGCAAGATGGTACCGTCCGAAGCTGAGTAGCGCGTCAACGGCGGAGCACGCGCTGCTGGTTTCTTCGGCTCGAACAACGCTCGAATCGCCGGCGAGCATTCGCCCCAAGCCGCCGCTGCCCCATAACCACGTTACCAAAACACCACTAACCGCCCCCAGGCCATTCCGCACAAAGAATACCCTTAATGGATTTCTGAATTGCACGCACGTTTTCCTATCCCTATACACCATATAACCACTTAACCATTTTCTTCCATTCTATGCACCCAATCATAGGCATCATCCTTTTTACGGTGTAAGTGATGGAATGAACAGATGACCTAGCATGACCGGCCCATGACAGTGACAATATAAGCATCACAAACGAAGCAACATATCGCGGTATCACATCACGCCAGAACTCAAGAAAAGATGTTACTTCATACTTAAAGAAGAGTCTAGAAGTGAATTAAAGTATTCACCAACTAAAAAAGGGTAATTTTATTGTAACTTTATACCAAAGAACGTGGTGTTAAAGGAATCCATTTAGAGTACTCCCATGAAAGACAGAGTTAGGTTATGCGCCGCCCGACATTGCTCTATAGCTGTCGCTGTTCATCGAAGGTTCAGCAGGTGTAAGCCAAGAAGTAACTGCATCTGTACAGTGTCAGGAGTACTAAAAAGAAGCACAGTGTTCATGAAATAAAGAGACAGCCTGTGTTTACGAGTGAACTATATATAGTCCTATGTTTATGCATCTAATAGTGTTGAAATAATGCGGACCAAACCAAAAAGGGAACAAAAAGGGGAAAAATAAAACTAAAACACGTTGACATCTAATTGTTTGGAGTCTAGCACTCTCGAAGCTATAGTGAAGTGTTTCTGATTATGTTTTGGGTTGCAATCGCTTGTTTTATTTTTCTGTTATCGAGTTGTTTTTGTTGTGTATTTATGATACATTCAGCCAAATGGCCACCTTGAGCACATAATGCTATGTTTGATTTACATTGGTAACACTTAAAGCTATCTTATATTAAATAGTTTTGAGTGAGATAATATTTGCAGGAATCAAGAAAACAGAATGACTGGCAGTTTTGTAATTGAAACACAAATATTTGTTCAGGTTGAAAATATTTTGCAGCTGATTTGGAAACTTGAGTTTGTTCAATATCACTATCTGTAATGGATTTTATACAGAAGAGGAAGAAAATATTATATTTCTCAAAGTAAGCACTGGTTAAGTACACCTTATTGAATTTCAAAATTATTGTAATATAATGCAATGTGCTCTTGACTGAGATGTAGTAATAGCCTAAAAACTTTTTACTCTTTTTATTCCCCTCCCTTCAATATTATATCATTTTATTAAAATAGATTTTGTAAATTTTTTCAACAGTTATAAGATATTGTATTTTCATCCTTTTATAATACGTGTGCAAATTTCCAAAAAGGGATAACGGAATACCTGAAGGTGGAGAAAATTACATCGAAAATTCCGTCACATGAGTCAGTAGAACACTACTGTAGCTATACGTATATGCATATCCATAGTAATTGAATAAGTGTATAAGCAGATTGTGTTATAACTATTAATATTGAGTCAACTCGGTGATTATACGCAGCAACGATGAAGTGCGGTATGAAGGAAAGCGACGTCCCCTTTCTACCCGCGCCGACTGCGGTAGGACCGATTCGCTTACTTGCGTATCTGTACTCGTAATATGTACCTACGTGAAATAAATTGTACGTGTTTTGTGTTACAGGCCACAACACGATATAGGTTTTTCGTAACTTCGTGAAAATCCTTATCAAATAAGTATTTTTTTATATAAATACTAGCTGACCCAGCAAACGTTGTATTGCCATCATAGTTAACAACTGTAGTTAATGTACCAACTATAGGTAGCTAAAATTAAGTTTGTTTTTTACCTCCTGAGAAAGTAAGACAGATACAAAGATTCTAATTAGTTATTCATTTTAAATTATTCTTTCAATTTGAATTCTGATCGACGGGGGACACATCAAAGGAAAAAGGAAAAAACAAAATTGTTGTTTTTTCAATTCCGAAAATTTTCATATTTATTCACCTTTTAAACCTTCTCTGGACTTCCACAAATAATTCAAGACCAAAATTAGCCAAATCGGTCCAGCCGTTCTCGAGTTTTAGCGAGACTTACGAACAGCAATTAATTTTTATATATATAGATGCGTATATCTTGTGCTGTAAGTCGCTTTGCGTCAACATCTTAATCCTGCTAATATCTTCCCTTTCTTGGGGTGCGTGCGTTCAGAATGGGATGTCGCTATGCCAACTTAATGGCCGACAGGCTTGCCCTGCATGTTTCAGTCACGGACTATTAAAAAAATAAGGACTCCATGTCACCTTACATAACAGTGTAGCACCAAAACAAGCCGATTAACGTGTGAATACATAGCCCCACGCACACACTTACACTACTACAAGCCGATAGGCGGCCATTATGAGAATTGTCATGGTCTGTGACAGATCAGTTTGCATCTCAATAAAACATTTTAAGAATGCCGTCGTGCGTTGTGAAAAAGTGTAAAACCGATACTATATAAGTATTTGTGGCCATATATGATTATTTAAGGGAGAAAAAATTGTGTCACTAGTATCCCCCGTAACCGCACACACCCTAGCATAACGGTGCTTTACTTCCTAATATAACCGTGGATTCAGTGCGACAACTCTCTCTGATATCTCTACTTAAACATTTAATTGAGATAAAACCTTTAGTTGCGAATGCAACGGGAAACTACTAGTAATATATATGTATATATATTAACAAGTTTTTGTGACAATGCATATTGTAACGACTAGAAGCCGAGACAGCATTGTGGGTATTTACCGGCAGAACAGAAACTCCTGCAATATAAAATGCGTGTTATTATAATAGTGCATAATACGTCACCTACGTTGAAACTAATAACCAATTTATTTAATTTTGGCAAATAAATTGCAAACAATAATTATACAAACTGAACGAAAAAGCGTTTTAAAGTTTCTGACAGCCCTTTTAGAAGAAAATTAGGACTTAGATCATAAATATGTCTAGATAGTCTATGATAGCTGTGAAAACGTCAAAAAAATTGAGTAACAGTAATTGCCGTTCCCAATATACTATCTATAGATAGAGATAAATTACTACCTTCTTCTATCAGTAATTAGCTGTCAATAATCTGAAGCTGTCCCAATATATCCGATAAGTCATTCTTATCGCCTTATATTGGACGCGTGAATTGCAATTTCCATACAAACTTCTATCGCTGGTAAGCTATACGTCGTCCCATTGACAGACAGCGGGCACGGATAAGGTGAGTTACAGTCGATAAGTTTTTTGGGACAGAAAAGTCAACGATAGTTACGACTTTTATCTCAAGTAAGAGATAGTCTGAATATTGGGAACGACCGTAAGAGACTCTATCTGACGTATAAATTATCTAAGGATTAAAATTACGATTGTATGTAAATAGTAATTGGCCTATTTTTTATCAAAATATTCAATATCCAAATAAAAAACAAAAGAACACTATAAATTAACATTTAAATGAGTTTTCCGCACTTTAAACCGCGTTATAATAGTGATTATACTCGTACATACAACTTTTCCGCCAGCGTGTTTTGTACGAAATAACTGACGCACTTTTAGCCCAGTTGTCACACCAATAAGAATGTATTCACTTAACAGGTATTGCATAAAATATATTAATAATAATAATAGTATATAAATACGTACATTTGGATGTTATTCTGCATACCATAACCATAAATTATCTACTACGAAACTTAATTAATATTTGAAGTCATGATTCATATTAATGGTCCTATTAATCGTTAGGTGTGAACATTGGCATCAGGAATTTAGCTAAAATATGACTTCAATGTTATTATAACATTACGGTATGTTAAAGGATCGAAAACGCTCAATAAGCGAAACAAGGGCTCACAACGCGTTGTGGCAATGAAAGTAACGCGTTGTGGTGGTGGCTTCTATGTGGCCTTTCTGTGACTGCCACATCTTGTAGTCAGCGTTTCATTCAGTCATAAAATGAATTTAGCAAAATGAATATTTTTCGGAGACCATAACGCGTTATGAGGTCTTTTGTGGCTAGGTGACCGTTTTCGATCTTTGAGCGTGACCTAAAATGCGTTGTGGACTGTGGTCGTATAGCATGGCGGTTTCTTAATAATCATAGCTTGAATTTCGCGATGTGGATATTTTTCAGTGACCACAACGCGTGAGTGTTACATATAATGAGTTTTTATCGTACAACATAAAGGCTTTTATGTGGTCATTTTGTGACTGCCACAATGCGTAGTGAGCGTTGTTTTAAGAGTTTCGCGATGTGAATATAGTTCTTTTTTTATGAAAATAAGGGACGAGACGAGCAGAACGTTCAGCTGATGGATATTGATACGCTAAGTGCGCTCCTCACCTTGAGATAAAAGATTTTAAGTCCCATTTGCCCAGTACTTTCATTAGCTACTGCGCCATTCAGACCGTAACACAATAATGTTTGCACATTACTGTTTCACGGCAGAAATAGGCGCCGTTGTGGTACCCATAATCTAGCCGGCATCCTGTGTAAGGGAAGCTGTTATGAGCTCATTGGCCCTGAGTGAGATGCTCAGTGATTTCCTGATTTTGTATAGGCCTTCTGCGGCATTTCTCTTACTGAAAACTTTTACGAAATACTGAAATTTAAAAACTGGATTTATTTCAAAATCTAGTAGTGCTCATTATATCCTTTGGTGTTTCAAGAGAACATGTTCTGATGTGAGCATATACTATGGGGTCATTTAAATAATTGTTGTTTCCATTTCCAGTATTAGAAAACAATTTTGAGTTGACATTTATCAAAGTCATATTGCTACTATAGAAATAGTTTCTAGAAAATGTGTTCTCAATAAAATGAGGGTAGTTCAACACTTGTTCCTGTTCCCACGATATCGACCTCCACTCTTTGTGTTCCTCAGGCTTTGTTAAAGTTAATGTGTTGTTTTAAATGAATTTTAGTAGTGATTGTGTATGGTAGCAGTTAATATCAATTGAATGATGTTAATGAAAAAGTCAAAGACGTATATTAAAAACAATACTCTTTGTAATTTCTTTCTACACCTTTATACAGATTACAAAAATATTGTACTTCTGATAGATTTAGTTTGTATCTGTTACACGAACTCTTAAATGTATTTTGATGCAAAAGATGTAGTAAAAAGGGTATTTTATGTATGTTATCATATTTATTCTTTCGGTCACTTGTCGGTGGATTTGAAAATTTTGCTTTGTAACCATTCGAGTGAGTTTGACCGCGAATATTTTATTAACATGGCAATCTGAACATTTAATGCATTTTTTAATATTGTAATACACGTTAAATATACTAATATATGTATATGTACATATGTATATATAATATATGTATATATGTATACTATAATATGTATAATGTACATTGTTTATTAAAGCGTGTTTAATTTAGTATTCGAAATATAATTTATTTTCATGTCTCTCGTCATTTTAGTTTCGAAATAACATAAAAAAAAACTAATTCTTTCATGGCTTTATATCTTATTATATGAAATGAAATGAAATGAAATGAAATTTATTTGCAGGAAACATTGTACTTAAGGTGTTAACAATATAATGGATAATCCAATATGTTTCGTCAATTGACATGCAAAATATGTTACAAAATTGTCTAAACACTAATCGTACTGTTATATTGAAACATGTCGGATTTCACAATGATATCAATAATATTTATAAAATGAAATTTTAATATTTATATAATATTATAATATGAGACGTAAATAACTTAATAATTCATTTAGTACCTATGTATAATATTAACAAATTCAATGTCATAAAAGTATATTAATTTACATATATTATTATCAAATAGACTAATTCATTTTGTATTGAAAAATTCATTTAAACTATAGAAGCACTTATTTGTTAACCACTGATGCAGTCTTCTTTTAAAAACTTTGAACGGTAAATCTTTCAATTCATTGGGCAATTTATTATATATTTTCACAGACATGCTGAAACAATTTCTACTAAAAGATGCAGTTCTACAGAAGGGCATTATGAGTTTATTTGGATACCTTGTGTTTAAAACCTTCTGGCATTTTTTTGTATAGAAATCACACATATGTTTTTGAACAAATAGGCTTATTTCATAAATGTATAGGCATGGCAGCGATAGAATGCCCAAATAAAAGAATATTTAGATACAAATTTTCTAAGAAAAACAGTTTTCTTGAAGAATGTGAAAATAATGTTGATTTGCCTTTACAAAGATGCATCTTTACATTAGTATAATGCCAAAAACGGCTCTTCATTTAAAAATATTTGTTCTTCCCTTATACTGCGAAAACTACTGAACCGATCAGAATAATACTTATATCATAAGATGCAGCGTGTTTCGGAGATGGTTTTAGTATATAATGTATGGTGATTACTTATCCGGAACATATATTACAATATTATATTATTTTCTCATTACAAATAATTCAAATCAAATCAAAATCACTTTATTCATGCATCACATTTTCATGGTTTTACAAATCATTTCAAATACAATATAATATTATGTAAAGTGATGCAACAATACATACTCAAACGTCAAATAGTCAATGCCTTACACGAGATGAGGCCGTTTTTTAATAACCTATCTATCCTTAGTTTAACTTACTAGAGGTAGAAAAATCTATCCCTTAACGCTTACTTACATTTCAATTACCTATCGACATAAAGCATTGGACTATATTGAACATAACTATGGATAGATAAGATCTTGTCATTAAACAGTGACAGCTCTGTATACGTAACTAGAGATACGTTATTGAAAACTGCTGTAAGTCATTATTGACTATAATAGCATCATCCACGCACAACGTAAATAAATAAAGGTATTTTGCGAGTACTTTATAAGCGGTTATAAAAAAATATTCAGTTATTTCATTACATATGACAATTTATACAATAAGTGGGTACTTAACTATTATGGCAAAAAAACTTTTGCCGGGTCAGCACTTATACAGATATATAAAGATAAGATTTTTTTTGCAAGCACAATATAAATTCGACCGAACTCCCAATTCTAATAAAACATCAATCAAATAATACGAAAGTCGAGGATCCCTACAAAAAGAAACAAAAGAGAGGAAACGCCTTTGAGTTAAGGGCACTTTGAGGGCGGACCACAAAAGCAAACCTTTTTGATCAATTCCTTCCAACTGACTTATCGAGTGATTGAGATGCAGAGAAATTGGACCTCTTTTATTTACTTGACAATGTAATGTTACTTGAATTAAATCATTAATCAGAAGTTGCCAGTTTCAAATACAGGTGTTACTTTGTAAAACTAGAAATAATAATATTATATAATAGTTTAAAAAAACTAAAAAACTCGTTATAAAGCGGAAAATTCTCTTTGGTATTCGAAAATTTCCTAATATTAGATAAATCGGTTAAAGATAATAAGTTGTAATTTAAAGTTAACATCAATTCTTGCCTTATCGATGATAGAGGAAAATTATATAAATTAACAAAAATCTCTATCTTTTTTTTTTGCAAATTGATAAATGGACTAATTTTATCAAATGAATGTAGTGTCATCGGTCCTCGATAAATCTACGAAGTTTGAACGCAATCTGGGCCTTAAAAATCGCGCCAAAATGAGTCGGTTACAAACAAACATACATACAAGAGAAACTAATAATAAGCGTGTAAAAATATTTTTTTTAATGTAAAATATTAGTTGCCATTGCGTCGGTCCATAAATTATCGATTCGCTAAGGAAACACTTCTAGATTTATCGGGACTTATTTTCATGGACGCAACGTGGTGTCATTTAAACGAACTGATAATATAATATAGATATAGATATACAACCTTATGTTTAGCTTAACTTATATTTTAAGTATATATACTCGTATGTAGATGATCCTGTTGCCGGAGTCTCGGTTTCATATTCTTAAAAGTTATTATTTATAATCGCTTATAAAATGCTCACAGAAAACCTTTATTTATTTACGGTGTGTGTGGATGATGCAGCTACTGTACTCAATAACTTTTGTATTAATTTACATTTACTTTTTTGACTTACGTGTAAGGCATTTACTTTTTGCCGTTTGAGTATGTTTGTTGCATCATTTTAAATATTATATTGTAATTGAAATGATTTGTAAATCGATGGAAATGTAAATCTTGATATAAAAAAGTGGCAATGAGTTTCTTGCTACTTCTTCTCATTAGCTCTTTACGAAGTAGCGGTAGATTCAATAAGAAAATATTTTTTTGACATTCATAAGTGTCATTTCCGTGACCTACATATTGTTATTTTGATTTGATTTGAAATAGTATATATTATAGTTGCATACTCTATTTCGCAATATAATCAAAGATTTGTATAAGTGTAAATATGTAGATGGACTTCTAAAATCGTTACTTGTACGAAGTACAAATCAAAAAATTTGTAAGTTTTATTGCAGATATGTTCAGATAAGTTTGCTTTTATTTCGAGATCTTTAACAGATTCTATTCAATCTAATTTGCAACTGCATAATGAATCTAATGTTTTGTAATTGGCTTTCCATTTTTACACATTAAGCAACAGCTTACATTTTTTGGTGTCGAAAGTGAAAATCTGTCAAGGTCCTCTTGTATTGTATTTAAGATGGTCAGTATTAATGAAAAGCTGGCTTTAAGGAGTTTTCACTTCAAAACCGCAAAGGGCGAAGCGGTGAAATTTAATGTTTACACCGCCTTCATTGAGCGGCAAAATTTTACAACTCAAAACATTAATTATAGAATTAAGGATTACCTAATAAAAAAAACTATAGAAGCTACAACAATATTAATGAACAGTTGATATATGAGTTTTGTATATACGTAAGTTGTAATATGATAAATAAATTAAAAAAAACGAAAACAAATGCGCGAGAAGTCTAAGGAAAGTACCAAATTAATAGTAGAAAGATTTTGCGCAATGAAAGATAAACAAAAAGTCCACACATTGGAATTCGTTACTTTTTCATTTTAGGGACATTTAAAAAAACTGAAATTCATCTTATGATTTGTATATAAAAGACGGTCATAGCGATGACTTTGCTTGGTTACAACTATGACAAGTATTTGGCGGTGAAGAAACTTGAATGCATTCTTTACTTCCAAAAAAAATAGGTTTTGGTGAAGTTAGTTTTTGTTTTCGGTATCTATAGAACTGTAAAAAATCACCCTCACAGTATTTCCAAAACGCTCCGTAATAATTATTACTAAAAAAAAATGTGCTTAAGTAATTAAATAAATTCGCAAGCAATCACAACAAAACAAATCTACCTGTTCCTACATTCTTAAACATTCAACTCTAAAGATTACGTCAAGGTTTAAGGATTTATGCGGCGTCGTATTTTAATAAGTTTCTTATTTTGTGGATTCACACTAATCCCAGATGCTGAGGTCTCGCTTCATGTTGCTTCTGTTGATAGAATTTAGTTTAAAAGCTCTGAATCAAAATTTGAGTCGAGTTTCTTGCTTTGAGTTTATTTCCAATAGAGATCGTGATACAAAAGTAATTGGTAAATTTAAATATTTTAATGGGAGTCAGTGTAGGGTATGGTTTATAATTGCATATTTATTTGGTAGTCCGTTGAAGTTTTACTTTTGTCACTGTCAAGTTCGAGTCCTTAGATGTTTGGGTCATGTGGAGACGGATATGTAAATATAAGTAGGAACAAGGAAAGTCAAGGGAAATAATAATAAGAGAGTTTTCATAAGAGAGTTCATGAGAGTAAAAGAATACAGGGAACCATGATAAGACAGTAACAAATAGAAGTTCGTAATATATGGGAATATATCTGGAATACAGCTGTGACCTATCTAAATAAAAGAATGCTGAATTTCTAGGCTAGCCGACAAGTTCAAAAACGTTTCAAGCTCCTAAAAATATGAGCGATGGCTCTTCCGATTCGGAATGACGAGAATAACCCATCAAGAACTAGGCCGCTAAGCTTTCACCTTGAAACTCGTAGCGGCCTATAGACCTACTAAGAAAATGATCAAAACGAGATTAAAAGCGACAAAAATGCAGAATTTTTCCGGTTTGTGGTATAAAAAGGAAACATTACAATGTACTTGTTTATTAAATAAATATATTAAATATTAAATTGTATGTTATTGTGTATAATGCTACCAAATAACGAGAGTTGCTACTTCTGTGCATTCAGTCGTCTAATATTCAGTTCTAACATATAAAATACGGGAAGCGATGTGATTGGTTAATTTTAATCGCGTCATGGACGCCTCGCTTATATCCTCCGCGAAAATTGGTGGACGCAGACTCCGTTGTAAAATTTTGTACTGTCGGTGTTCTCTTTAAATATCTTTGGCGCGTATTATCAACTAATATACAGCCCCAAATCTATAAAAAAATAAGATTTCATATCGGTAACATCAAACGAGCACTTGTAAATAGCCACGTTTAAAAAAAGTTCTCACTATCAATAATCTAATGCATTGCGTCGCGAATGAAAAAGCATATTTTAATAATACCTAAGGCATTTACAATTGACCAGTATTGCATGCTAACATGACCGGACTAAGAAAATGTTGCCATGTCACGCGACCAACAATTTTAATTAGTTTAACATTTGTAAAAATACAAGAGAACGCATTTATGAAATACAATTTATGTATTTTTGCTTTCTGTAAGAAAACTCCTTTTTTTAACCAATTTCAAAAAAGGAGGAGGTTCTCAATTCGTCGGTATTTTTTTATGTTTGTTACCTCAAAACTTTCGACTGGATGAACCGATTTTGATAATTCTTATATTATTTGAAAGCTGGTGCTTCCCGTGTGGTTCCATTGGTCCAGATCTGACAATGGCATCCATGAGAAAACCATAAAAGTCTTAAATTTGTACGATATCTATACGTATGTGGATGATAAATTTACATTTATTTTAAGATTTTTCATTGCTGCATTTAAAATTTAGTCTATCTACACATATTAAGCCAAATTGTTGGTAAAATTTTATGCCAATTTTATTTGTAAGGCCGCCAGTGTTTTGGAATAGTGTTTTGGATTTCGGTTGTTTTTTTTGTTAAAATTTTTTCATGGAAAAGGAGAACAAACGAGCGTACGGGTCACCCGGTGTTAAGTGATAACCGTCTTCCATATTCTCTTGCACACCAGAGGAATCACAGGAGCGTTGCCGGCCCTTAAGGCACATATTCGCGCTTTTTTAAAGCCATCCATATCGTATCGTCCCGGAAACACAAGGAAGCTCAATCCATAGCTTTGTAGTACGTGGAAGAAAGCTCCTTGAAAACCGCACTGTGGAGGACCGCCACATATCCAGATGGTGGGGATGATATCGTAACTGGAATCAGGTGAAACAGCTCTTCGGAACACTCCCCGTGATAAATGCATAAAAATCGCATATAAAGGACAATGATTTTTATCTCGTTTCCTCTAGTGCGACGACATATTGTCGTGTATGATTTGAATTCAAGCTCTCGAATTTGAAACAACGCCTACACAAAAATCCTTAATTATGTATCAGTATAGTTCGAAAGTCATATTATCTCCAAGGTTATGGTTGAGAAGTCTAGAACGAGTTTGAAGCTGAAGTATTGTGTAAGCCGAAAACTATTATTACTTTTGAAACTTTCAACGAGTTATATAATTCGATGGTTGCATGTTTATGTACGAAATGAAAAATTTAAAAGCTAAACTCGAATCGAAACTCGATTATTATTTTCTAAAGCATGTCAAGACTACAATTAAGACGTAAACCCTATGTTCAACGCTTCCGGTTAGGGTAGCGATTCCGGTAGATTACGGTTTTTAAGAACTGCAAAGAGAATATGGACACAAACCTATGGCGTTACTCGTGTTTAGAATAGCCGAATCCTACTTTAAACATGGTAATAATGAGACATCTAGGAGACATGTGGTCACATCGTGACAAAACGTCAGAGATTCTTATATCGATAAAAAATATTTTTTATGACAGTAAGGGATTAGACGAGCAGGACGTTAAACTGATAGTAATCGATACGCCCTGCCCATTATAATGCAGTGCCGCTCAGGATAATAATAATAAATATTGAAAATACCAAAAATTCTTAGTGGCATATCTTGAGACATATCCCCAGTAATTTCACTAGCTACGGCGCCCTTCAGACCGAAACACAATAGTGCTTATACTTACTTAGTTTTATCTTAAATAATATTAGTAACGAAGTCTGGTTTTGTGTCCTTATTGAACACTATTTTAAGTCAAGTTTGGTTATCAGAAGTAATTGTGCTACCGGTAAAAACTGGTTTTAACTTGAATTATATTACGGCGTCTGGTTTTGTTTTAATTATTGAAACTATTTTATGTAAAGTAATCTTTTCGCAGGTTAATATCCTACCGGTAAAAACAGGTTTTAACTCAAATAATATTACGAAGTCTGGTTTTGTGTCAGTATTGAACACCATTTTAAGTCGAGTTTTGTTTTCAGAAGTTATTGTCCTACAGGTAAAAACTGGTTTTAACTTGAATATTATCTCACTCAAAACGGTAGACATTGATCAAGCATGGGATGTACATACCGACGCAGGGGTTATGGTTGACAACAGCGAAGATCCTGTCGCATCTCTTCTTCATGTGGGTATTGGGGCAGATGCAGCCGAAAAGTGGAGACAGACGAAGACCAGCCCAGGCCTCACGACAAGCTTCCCTGTGATATAGTTGGTGAACTCATTAATATTTTTATCTGTTCTACATATTATATATACATATTGTAAGAATCAATTGTATACCTACACAATTTATTACTATAATTTGTATAATTTATCTATATTACAATATATAGGTACTAACTATAATGAGCCAGATTCCAATTATGTGGCAATGTATCCGATATTAACACCAACTTTTTGCTGCAGAAGAGGGCTTTTCGCGCTATTCATAACCCAGAGGGCCTACCATCAACTTTCAATAAGCGATGCGAATCCGATGCAGTTCAGTTTAGGTACCTAAAATGATATGATTTTAGCGGTTTTTTTGCGTAGAAAATACTAAAAATACATTTTAAAATTGCGCAATTGCGTCAAATTACCATTAAAAACCATTAATCCCTTTTTTATACTTATTAAATAATAGTAATATAAATAAATATAGTTCTTTGAATTACAAATTAAATGTTTGCTTATGCGTTTTCGTAAAAATAACGAGTTATAAACGCACCTCCATTGATGTCTGATTTGACAGGACCACAGAGTACATTTTTTTTAATTCGTTCTTGCGAACAGGCTATAGCCCGGGCTCTTACTGCCTCGTCTTTAGCATTTTCATTTTTGGTATTTATTTTCAGTATTATGTTTTACAAAAAAGTCCAATAAAGTATTCTCATCTCAACTTTAATCACTAAAATTATTCTTTTCTATGTTTTCACTATTTTTTAAAAGTTAATAACAACTCGATTCACTTTCCTCTAAGGAAGTAGCAACTTTTTTCGAATCGGTCACTTTGACAAATAAGCTATCCAGTTTAGCTTGAAATATTACCTCATGGTACGAATGAATGAACGAACTAAATCAGTTTGCGATTCAGTTGATATCATTTTTGACATTCTATTGACATCATTACGATTTAATCAGTTGAGTTGACGACAACCTAATTAGGTAGCTCTAATCACGTCGTGGTACGAAATAGCAAGGCAGTTCATTTTAGGTTGTCAATTGAATCGAAATAAGTGTTCATGGTAGGCCCGCAGGTTCTGAGCTACTAATTATAATATATTTAGCTCATACATTAAATTTTATATATTTTTCCATAATAAATGCACATTAAAGCTTAATGTAAAGATACTTAGCAGTCGACTTATTCTAAAATCGTGCAGCTATACTAAAATCATAGGCGAAACATTTTCCATTTAACGTTATAATTTATTAATGGTCCGCCATTTTGAAGTTGCTCTTATTTGCAGCTTTCGCGCCGAGTTGAAAATCGTATGAACGCTTGAATATTCTGGTCTCATTAACTAACTTTAATGCGGTATAAACGTATCGAAAATAAAGTTTATCCATATAGGAACCAATAAAATCGATTGTGAATGCCATTTTGTGAAAGAGACACACAATTAAGACCATACATAAACTCATACTTAAAAGTTTAGTCATTATCAGTATTTATCTAGCAGTTCGATGAGATATCTATATTCCAGATATTTAATTAGCAAGTGACATTGTTAATACATGATAGCAGGTAATAAAAGCTATAAATATGCCACATTTTACCAATGGGAGGCTCGTTTGCACAGGAAGCCGGCTAGATTATGGGTACCACAACGGCGCCTATTTCTGCCGTGAAGCATTAATGTGTAAAAATTACTGTGTTTCGGTCTGAAGGGCTACTGGGCAAATGAGACTTAACATCTTATGTCTCAAGATGACGAGCGCAATGGGCAGGGCGTATCAATTACCATCAGCTGAACCTGCTCGTCTCGTCCCTTATCGTCGTAAAAAAAGAACAGTAGCGTAACTGTGCGGTCTCCTTGAAATTTATATCTACGTCTGGGGGAGCGCTAGGGTTGGTACATAAAAAATGATTGAACACGCGGACGGCGCGGTGAAGCTATTTTAACTCGGACGTGGCACTCAATAGTTTGTCTTTGCTAGATTGCTTAGCGGCCGTGTACATCATGTGTATGTGTGCGTGCGTCGATTCAGGCGCTCTAGTATGAAGTTAAAGTACTGTGGTACCCATAATCTAGCCGGCATCCTGTGCAAAGGAGCCTCCCACTGGTTCTATTACTTGTATTACGCCTGCGTGGTGTTTGCAGGTTAACACGACATTCAGACCTACTTGACAGACAAAGTGACTGCTATAGACATTTTTAACATATTAATATGAGTCTTACCTGTCCTCCATACGACATTCGCCATCCCGAGCCTTACAAGCGTTCTTGAAGCGGTCGAACAGGACGGAACAGGCCTTTTCGTTATGACAGACACTCAGAGCATAAGTACAGGTTGGTAGAGTCTCCACTGGGTATGGGTCTTTCTCTGCAACAACCAGATTATTTTCATTTAAAGGCTTTTTGAGTGGTTTGAATCCTGCCCGGATACGATGTGATTATTGATGATTATTTAAATTACTTCACTGTTATTTGAAAAATATTGTTAAAAAATAAATTCCGACTGGAAAAAGCCACCTTGCTTGATGGACTCATTTCTACGCCATTAATGAATAATGGGTTATTTTGCTTTATTCGCCATACTTTATATAACAGTTTATATAATAAAATTTAATCAGCTTGAGTTT